>LOJH01000425.1:10966-40221 GCA_001685095.1 Ellobius talpinus | reverse complement strand
TGCTGGGAATTGAACTCAGGACCTCTGGAAGAATAGCCAGTACTCTTAACCTCTAAGCCATCTTTCCAGCCCCACCTTTCTCTATTTCTATATATCCTTTCTTTCTTATTCCGTGCTGGGTGGCTGGCCCCTTCTTTTCTTCCTCCTTGATCCTTTTCTCCCAGATTTCTCTTCTATTTATTCTGTCTGCCAGCCCTGCCTGTCCTCCTGCCTTGCTGTTTAGCTCTTTATTAAACCAATCAGATGTTTTAGACAGGCAAAGTAACACAGCTTCACAGAGTTAAAAGAATGCAACACATCTTTGCATCATTAAAACAAATGTTCCACAGCATAAACAAATGTAACTCATTTCAAATAATACCTCGCAATTTATGGCAAGTATGGAAGCTAATAATTAGCCCACAAAATTAAGCACCATCCCTGTAGGCCTTCTTTTCAGTTGTTTCTGGTTCTGGGAGTGACCAGTGAGAAGTTAATGGCACTAGGTTTCTTTTCCCCCAGACCCTGAATTCCTTATGAGAATTAATGGAATGTTGGACATTTTATCAAATTTGATTCTCGGCCTGTCTGTCGCCTTATTACTTTTTAGCTCTGGCATATGTCACTGTCTTTGCTTGTTAGTCTTCTCGGGTAAGGAAATCAAAATAGAGGACTAGATCTATAACAGAAAGGTAGTTGAAATCATCTGACTGGGGAAAAAAATCTCAGATTTTTATTGCCGTTTAGTAATGAACATGGGGGGGCTCTCAAGGTCCGCCCCTTCTGAGGCTCTAACGGTAGTGGCTCATTGCTAGAAGAGATACTTTCTTTGGTGTAGCCACTGGTGAGGTGGCTGTACCACATGATTCTATAAATAACCACTGGCCGTACTTCTGTAAGCACCCTTAATGAAGCTCATTGGGTCAGTTTTGAGGAGGAGAAAGAGAGGCTGGTTGAGAAATCAGCAGGGTGAAGAGAGGTTGATCCACATGCATTGTATACATGTGTGAGAATAGCATAGTAAAGCCCACTATGCATAATTAATACATGCTCACTAAAACATCCTACAATTGGCAGTCATAACATTCATTACAAGGCTGAAGGCTTAGAAGCAAAAACAGAGTCCTTGTACTAGATGAGTAATACGTGAGATTGAGCCATGTTTACAGAAAGTTACATTTTGTTTTAAGTGGGTAAGTAAAAGATTGTGATTCAGGTGATAGAAGCTGTGAGTTTTAAAAGCCAGACTTCCACAGCAGGTAGTTGTTTGCTTTGGGACAGGTCTCATGTTGACAAAGCTGGTCTTGAACTCCTGATCCTCCTGCTTCTACCTCCCAAGTGCTGGAATTGCAAGTGTGTGACACTAATCACAACTCCTAGCATTTTGTAATTTAGCTTCATGGTTCTGAGAGTTGTTAAATATGTGCTTTTCGGTGTTATGGGAAAGCTGCTTGCCTTTGCAGGGGAAAAATGGATTGCAAGTCTACAAAGCGAGTTCCAGGACAGCCAGAGCTGCTAAACAGAGAAACTGCCTCAAACAAACAAACAAAAAAAGATCACAGAATAAATGTAGCAAATTTTATGGCACAAGATAAAGGACATGCTCTAGCTGAGCATAGTGGAACATCATTTAATCTCCACACAGGCAGCGGGATGTTGAGACTTCAAGGCCAGTCTGGTCTACCTAGCAAGTTTAGGCCAACCAGAGTATGTAGCAAGAGGGGATGGGCAAAGGTGTTTGTGTGTGGACACGTGTATGTGTGTTTCCTGTGCTCATGTCCCTCCCATCCTTTCTTACAGTGGCATGGCTGTACTCTGATATTTGGTGTTGTGGATCACTTAAAACAACACTTGCTCACTGACCACACCAATCCGAACTTTCAGACGCTGAAGTGTCGCTGGAAGAACTGTGATGCTTTTTTCACAGCTAGGAAAGGATCCAAGCAGGTATTTCTGTGGGATTGGACCAACCTGGGCTCAGCACATATTTTAGACAAGTGTGGTGTCAACCTTCCTAATGCTGCGACCTTTTAATGCAGTTCCTCAATGTTGTGCTTACCCCATTCATAAAAGTTATTTCATTGCTATTCATTCATAACTATAATTTTGCTGTTAAAAATCATAATATAAATATCTGATATGCAGGATATCTGATATATGACCCCTGTGAAAGGGTTTCGACCCCCAAAGGGGTCATGACCCACAGATAGAGATCATTGACTTAGAGCAAAGACCAGTAAACCCTGTTTGCTTTTTAAGGTGTTCAGGATTGCAAGAAATAGGGAGTGGCTAGGAATTTTCCTTTTTATTGCTCAGGAATTTAAGAGTTAACAGGATTTTCAAAAAATAATTGGTCTGTTTTTAATAAAGAGGTTAAGCAGAGTTTTTAGGTTTGTGCTCTTGTGCTAAGGGGAGATGTATAGTTTCCTGTGGTTAGCAGGAAGATGGTGCCTCCTGCCCTTAATGTGTGCACAATCCGTCCAGTGTTCATCAGCATTAACTTTCTGCTGCTCGGCTGCCTGCTTGTTTCTCATGGCCCTTTCTTTTTTCCTCCTAGGACGTTGCAGGACATATTGAACAACATGCTGAAGATGACAGCAAAATGGATTCGTGAAGTTTTTTTGCCTCCCATGTTGGGAAGTCATTTGTAAACTGTTTTCACATTGGCCACTCTGTCCTTCTCCAGTGAAGCTGGGAAGGAGAAAGTGGCTCACAGCCAGACCTACCACTAGCAAAGTCTGGGCAGTCTGTGGGAAGATAGGTTACATACAATTCAAGTCTGTGCTGGACCATTTAAAGGTGACATTTAAGCAGATTTTAAGGAACCAGGTTCTGGGAGAGATGACAGTGATTTGTGCTAGTAGATTATAGTTGTTTATTAAAGAATCAGATTTTAACTGGTTACCCATTTTGACCCTAATCATACACATGTTTTATTGATTCCATTTGTCATTTCTGCTTTATGTTCGTATGATGGCTTATGATAGGTTGTTCAGGATTGGTTTTAATTCCTCCTTTTGAGATAACTGGGTATTTAAAATTGAAGCGATCATTTTCTTTTTTAATAATTATGTGCAGTGTTTCACTAGTGAGTGCTCTGTCGATGGACAGAGCTGGCTGTAGGTACAAAACATGGAGAGTCCCGAGAAACAGCCCGGCTGCTTTGCCATGATGGGAGGTTCCTAAAAACAGCCCTTCTAGTGTTTTAAACCACTCCAGAGTGCTCAGTGTGGCGCCCCTTTCACTGCTGCAGTCAGTGCCGCTTGAGCTGAAGGCGGACCTTCATTCCCTTTCCAGCATCAGCTCTCAGAGTCCACAGAGCCTGGACACCTTGTGGGTTGGTCTGTGGCCGGCCCCCATCTCTGACTATCTTGCTGAGCCTAAAGCAATGGCACAGGGGGCTCATGGGTGCTTTCACCCTTCCTGCAGCACCCTAGATAGGGGAGCTGGGGAAAGCATCTAGATTCAGTTGGCAGGGCTTCAAGCAGGCCTTCAGAGGTGTGACTTCTGAAGCCAGTGTCTGCCTCCACATCTGTGCCACTAAGGCACTGGAGCAGTGAAGGAAAGGCAACCATTGGGAGCACCCATGTCACATGCCTTAGCAGGATTGCTTTGGGCTTGGATTGTCTCAAGACTTGTATGTAAAACTAAACAAGTGTTACTTTCTAATCTTTTGTTTCTGGATTCTTAAAACTCGGGTTCTTCAGAGGGAGAGGACCCTCATACCACACACCCTAGCTTCAGGATGCAATGCTTTCTGGTACTAGGATTGCAGATTCTATTTTTGTACCTGGCCTGATCAAACCTCCCCATAGGCTCTTGGGCAGGGCAACTCCACCAGGGATTGATGGATGGGCTGCAAGCCAGTCTGAATCCTCTGAAATTGCATGGAAGACTAAGTTTGTCTTTTTTTTCCTCCTTGGAATGGTTCCAGTAGTTCTTACTGGATCCAGAAAATGTTAAGAATGAATCTAGCGGCTGATAATAGCTCACGAGTGACTATTGTTTAGGAAAACTTTTGTTGACCACATGGCTTAGATGTGAAGAGCACCATGGCTGCTGCTGAGATCTTACTGACAAAGCATAATTATGCTATTTCTGTGTAAGATTAAAAACCTTCCCACCTCTCACCTCCACTTCCTGTAAGGGTGACCAGAGGACCCACACTTCTGTGAGTCTGGGAAGTGATTGATTACTTAGGAAAGCTCATGTGGGTTTATTGCTAAACCTGCATCATTCTCTGGACTACAACATCTCCCGGGTTTCCACGTAGGCAGGGCAGTGTGCTAAGGAAGCACAGGTTCCCTGTTCACCCAGGGGAGTGCAGGAAGGGATGAGGGTGGTGGAGCCTGTGTGCAGCAGGGAAGAAAAATGGCAAGCGTTGACCAGCAGTGGGGAATGCTTGAGGGCTTAAGGGCATGCCGTTGGGCAGGATCAGTAGGAACTGTGGTCAGGGTGGCATTGTGTGCATGTGTTTGCCTCCTCTCGTGTGCGTGTGCGCTCACACGCGTGCGCCTACACTGGCATGTCCTCATTTCACAAGGGTCTCTTTGAAACAGTGGGATGAGAACTGTTCTCCGGTTGAGCGGCCTAGTGTGGCGCTGAGAACGTGGCTCCTCAGCAGCGGCTGCCTGCAGGAGACAGAAGTGTGGCTCCTGTGTAAGTTGTTCACTAAGTCTATCATTCATAATCAGCCTCCGGATCCCCTAAAGGGGGTAGCTCGGGTCTGCTGATTTGATGAAGGAAGTGACTAATAGCCTGCCAAACCCAAGACATTTCTTAGGAGTACTTGCAGGTCATTTTTAACGTTTTTAATCTTTTATGCCTAGTCCAGCAGCTCAAAGCAAAGAAAATCTTAAAAAATCCTTTCGTGTTTACAGTGACGGCTCTAATAAAATACCAAACACTTTGAATTTTTTTTTAAAGTTTTCACTTAGGTTCAAAACACATTTTGGCATATTTTGTTCAACTGTAAACAATGCAAATTTAAAAAGGGCAAGACATGTCATTCTGACATTACTTAAGTTTGAGAAGTTGATATTTACACTTGTTACTTTTGTGAGGCAAATGTTTTATTCAGGAGAGTTAGTAGTTGAAAATTTGAATTCATGAATTACACAGAATCACTTTTGTGATTGAAGTGACTCTTGCCAACCAAGGTTTGGTTTTGTTTTCTTTTGTTTCTGGTAGATTTATCTATGGGACAATTTCAGTGCGTGGGCATGTGGCTGAGTTGTTGGGTGTAGGTGCACACTTACAAGAATGACAGTATTATCTCATGGAAGATAATTCATTGGGAAGGAAATTGAGGTATATCGTGAAGTAGAGTTTGAACAACACTGGTCTTGTGGTTTGGTTAAATAGCTGCAATTTGCTTATACTTACATAGCAAATTTGTTCCTGTTGCTTCAAGGAGAATTCTAGGATTACTATTAAGGCTGTACTTGCTGTACTTGTAGTGGTTTCGTCCCTGTCCTGTCATTGAGAGCCTTGGGTTTGAGGGAGGTGGCCCGATAGGTAAGAAAGGAGGAAGCTGTGGTGGGGGGTAGGGTCACACACTTCCATATGCAGATGTGTGTGAAATTAACCTACCATTTACCACACAGCAACCTTCTCTTCACCTCCAACCCCAAGGACGAGGCCCAGAAGTAGCCCAGTGCTGGCAGGGATAGAAAAGGAAAGGTCATGGGGGGAGTAATGCCCAGAGCTGCCCAGCAACTTGGTTTCTTATTCCAACATTAAATATGGATTAGAAGAAATGTCAGGTGACGTTTGACTGCAAAGATATTTCTAAACAGCCTTCTTACGTTTTGGTATAAAAGCTGTGAACTTCATTACTTTGTAAGTGAGATATAAAGCAAATACAAGAAGAAAATAAAGTACTTTTACTAAGTGTTCATTTTGTTACTTTTTGTTTTCGTAATTAAGATCCTTTTTCACTTTGGCATAAAGAACAGACAGTGAGCAGGAAACTTGGTGCCCACATCAGACAGGCCTGTGAGCAGAGGAGCTTGGATGAAAACAATCACCTCTCTCCTGCACCGACCTGTGGTAACTGGCCCATCCTGCTACCTATTTATTTGACTTAAAATTTGTTTATTTTGCCAGGCAGTGGTGGTGCACGCCTTTAATCCCAGCACTTGGGAGGCAGAGGCAGGCGGATCTCGGTAAGTTCGAGACCAGCCTGGTCTACAAAGCGAGTTCCAGGACAGCCAGGACTGTTATATAGAGAAACCCTGTCTATAAATAAATAAATAAATAGTTTATTTCATGATTTCATACATATGCACTTTGATCATCCCCGTTCACCCTCTACTGCCCATATGTGCTCTACACCAGCAATCTTGGAAAAGATTTGAGTGGTCCTTTTGCTCAAAAACTAGCAGTAGTGGGACTTGGAGGGATGGCTCAGGGGTTAAAAGCACTGACTGCTCTTCCAGAGAACCTGGCTGTGGTTCCCAGCACCCACATGACTCTCACAGCCATCTCTATAACTCCAGTTCTAGGGAATCTGATTCCCTCTTCTGCCTTCCACAGGCACAAAGCATATAAGAATTGCTTAGGCATAAAAGCAGGCAAAACAATAATGCACATAAAAACATAAAAAAAGTAGTAGACATGATTTCAATAAGACTCAAGCCTTTGATTTTATATGTATTTCCCATTATATTATCCTGAAACTAGAGCTTGCTTTTCCCCACTAATACACTAACTAGACCCAACCTTTCCAGTACCTAACAGAATCAGGTATATCCATAGGCTAAACAGGGTTTCTCTGTGTAACTTTAGAGCCTGTCCTGGAACTTGCTCTGTAGACCAGGCTGGCTCCAAACTCCGCCTGCCTCTGCCTCCGAGTGCTGGGATTAAAGGTGTGTGCCACCACTGCCTGGCCTAAACAGGGTTTTGTGTTGTATACATGTGTGTGCAGGTGTGGGAGTCAGATTGGCTTTGGGTGTTTTCCTCCATCTCCCTCTATGTGCCGTGTGTGCAGGTGTGGGGGTCAGGTCGACTTTGGATGTTTTCCTCCATCTCCCTGTGTGCTGTGTGTGTATGCCTGTGGAGGTCGGGTTGATACTGTCTTTCTTCAGTCTCCACCTTTCTCATGAAAGCCCAGGTATCTCTCAATTTAACCCAGAACTTGCCAGCTCAGCTAGACTAGCTAATCAGGCCAAGGATCCCCTTTCTTTGTCTCCCTTGGGATGAGATTACAGGTGGGTGATCACTTCTCCAATAAGCTTTTTTGGTTTTTTGAGACACAGTCTTGGTTGTCCTGGAACTCACTTTGTAGACCAGGCTGGCCGCTAACCCACTGAGATCCTCCTGCCTCTGCCTCCCAAGTGCTGGGATTAGAGGCGTGGACCACTACTGCCTGACCACCTTATTTTTTGAGGCAGGCTCTCACCAAATACTGTCCCTTTGACTAGACTGGCTGGACAGCAGGTCTGTAGAATTCCTCTTGTCTTTGCTCTCCAGTACTGGAGTTACAGGTGTGAGCTGCCACACTTGACTTTTAGGGATCTGTACTGGGGTCCTCTGTGCTTGTGTAACCCTGTGTCTACTGAACCATCTCCCTAGCCTCAAACTAGGTCTTTGTGGAGGTGATAAATGAAAGTATATCTGGAAGACAGCCATGCTGTGGCTGAGAAGCAATAAGAAAACTGGAACCAGCCACACGTGTGCCTTTATTTAGATAGCTTTTTTCAGAACCCAGCCAAATTGTCAGATACCCCAAAGTATCAGCCCTGCTTACCCCAGAGTAAACCCATCCTAAAACTGGCAGAACTGGGTGTAGACTTGGTAACTGGGCTCCTGTGTGAGTGAGTACCTATAGCAGGTACTGTAGACAGCCCAATGCAAGCTAAGTGGGCAGTTCAGAGTCAGCAGTGAGGCTGCACCTAGGGTCAGGCAGACACTAGCCTTCAGGTAGCAGAGAGTTCTCCCAAGCATCAGGCTGGACACCAAGATTTGGGGCATAGTGGAGAAGGAACAAGACCAGAAGCCCCCTAGGCTTGGTGGAGGTTCAGCTACCGGATTCTTTGTGGTCAATGGCTCTAGCTGGGTTGGGTTGGAATCCTGGTTGATCTTGCATGAAGCCTGTCAGGTTTAGGCGTACATGGTAAGCTGCAGCCACTGAAAGAGGAAGCCCACATCAGTACAAAAACAAGCAGAGGCCCGTCAGCCCTAGGATCTCTCACATTGGGAAGCAGACAAGGGCAGGGTCTTAAAAAGAGCATCCTGCTCCCTTTCCTGGTTTTTTTCTAGGAGAGTGTTTTCTGAAAGTGCAACTTGGGGAGCAAAGGCCTCATGGTACACATGCCCCAGGAACCACTACGCCCCCTTTCAAGTTCCTGTCTGGGAATGAGGTGCACACAGGGTCCAGTCTGCCTCGTTCACTCTACCTTGGGTTGTGTGGTGCGGAGGGTGTGCTGTTTGTTACGCTTACCTCCAGAACATTCAATTTGATGATGCCATCTCCATCCTTGTCAAATGCATTGAAGGCTCCTGTGTGAAAGAACGCATAGGCAAAAGCCAGTCACTATTTCTGCCATGATCTTTGCACTTTCCTTTTAGGGTTTTGGCTTTCTTTGTGTTTGCTTTTTAAAGAGTTCATTATTGTGTGTGTTTCTGGGCATATCATAGAACACATGTAGAGGTTGGAGGGCAGCTCTGAAATTGGTTCTTTCCTTCCACCTCATGGGTTTCAGCCATTGAACTCTGGTCACCAGACACATGGCAGCTGAGTCATCTTGCCAGCCCTTGTATTATTGAACCAAGGTCTATCCATGGCGCCTAGGCTGGCCTTAAATGCATAATCCTTCTACCTCTACTACCTGCGGGATCATGAGTGAGCATTACCTGAATGCTCAGATCTATGATTGAAGAAGCCCTGTGCTGAATGCTGACCTTCAGCACAAATCCACGCACGCAGTACATAACCAGCATCGTGGTCATGGTGTCTCTTCACAGCAGTAGAAACCCTAACTAAGACACTTACTGAACATCCCTTCCAGCCTGACGAAGCAGCAGATGAAACTGTCAAAGTCGATGTTCATGTGTTTGTCTGCATAGCGCATGGTGATGATGTCATAGAGTTGGCTGTTAAGGTGGAAGCCTAGGAAGGGCAGGGAGAGGAAACGGGAGTGAAGTTCCCAGGCTTGCAGTCTCTTCCCTGTTTTTTGGCCACACTGGCCTGGGAAAGGAGACACTCCCCCTCCTCTCTCTCCCAAGACCCATCCCATCCCACTTTTACAGCTCTCGGGTCTGCATCTATGCCCTCTGCCCCCCAGCACCTGCATCGTTGACTGCGTTTCGCATCTCATAGCTATTGATGGTGCCGGAATGGTCTGTGTCATAATGTTTGAAGATTTTCTGAAAATCGAAAATTCGAAGATAGCAGTTACACACAATCCTAAGTTAACCCTGTCCACTCCCACATTAGACTCCCGTCCTCCCTGCCAGGCCTTGCAATCCTGTCCCCTCCCACATTAGACTCCTGTCCTACCTGCCAGGCCTTGATCTTTTTCCAGAGGTGATGGAATTCCTGCAGATTCAGCCTCCCAGAGCCATCTGTCTGGAGGATAGATGTCAGGGCCACAGGCACATAAAAAGATCCCCTGAACTGGGAGTGGAATCTAGGGTACTATACAGGAAGGCAGAGCAACCAGCATCCTCTACCTTGCTCCTGATCCCAGGTTCTATCCTTCCCCTCCGTCCTTAACCAATCAGAGTTCCTGCCATCTCTGTTGCCCACTGAGTCTGTCCCCTAAGAATAATCTTTGTTTGGGCAGCATCCCAAACAGGATTTCAGGCCTGTAATAAAGCAGGAGATGACGACAAGCCAGAACCCAGTATCCTTCCCTAACCATCCCTGCCAGGCCAGGATGGCCTGAGTCAGGATCCTTAAGCCTTTCCCTAGGCGTGGACACCCCTAATTATTCCCCTGACTCTATGGACAGATAGAAGAGGATTGGGGATGGTGGCCAGAAGGATACATCCATGAGAGCTATCATGCTTCGGCAAGACTCCAGGGTGAACCCTTGTGTCTTCAGGTCCTTGTCTGGGGGGATGGAGAAGGGTGAGGAGCTGCTTTCAGACAGCTGTGGCCCCTGCCCATCCCCCGCATCTGGCATGAGACCCTCACGTTTGTTCACCACTGTGTTAAGGACGTTCTTGAGTTCATCAGCACAGATCTCCATGTCCTGCAGGAGAGGAGAATTGTGAAGGGCAGAGCAACCAGTGGACCAGTCCCAGCTGCCCATGCTTTTAAGATCCCTTTTCTTCTGCCGTGGAAAGCCGGGGCTTTTCTGAGCAAGACAGGCCAGTTTCTGCACCCTCGGCTGTAGCAAGCAGCTCACAGCCTTCTGATTGTGAGCCACCCAGCAGCTGTGTTAGTCCCAAACACAAAGGCACAGGTTTCTGTGATGTGACCCACATCCTCTGCTAAACAGTGGGTCTCGAGTTGGGAGCCTGGGGCTAGGAGGAAAACACGTACATCGCCTGCAATCTGCCTGAAGATGTTCTGGAACTGTTGTTGCTCCTCGGTCTCCTGGTCTGTGTGGCCAGGCCGTGCCTGTGGGGACACAGAAGACAGACCAGTTCATAGGAACCCAGGCCTCAGTCCCAAACAGCCCCACAAAGCGGTAGTAGCTGGCGCAGGCTTATGTTCTCAGTCGACCCTCCGCGCCCGAGTGGGGATCCTCGGTTCAGCAGCTCTGCCCTCTGCTTCTCTAGCCCTGCCCGGCACCTCTGGCCAAAGGATGCCTTCACCATGCCAACATGCAAATAGCATCCTCCATCCTCTCCTCACTTTCTCCACTGTTTGGAGCCCGACTCTTCCAGTCAGGTCCTCTAGATGCCTCTGTCTCTGGGGCCAAGTATTTAAAGGAGCCTTGGTCCAGCCCACTATGTGGGTACTTCTGGATAGACAGAGTACATGGCCCTGGAGTTCTGTAGGACTGCATGGCTGCTGTCGCCCACCCCCACCCCCCACCCCGCTTTATGCTACCATCCTTTTCCTCCCTTATCAACAACTCTGAACTGAAGACAGCGCAGCCTTTCCTCTCCAGCAGGCTTGTCTCAGCTCTGTTCTGCTAGAAGCTCCAGTAGGCTGTCCTGCCTTTCCCATCCCAGCCCACCCGAAGACATTTACCCAAGAAGTACCCCGAAGTTCAAAGAAACCTGCGAGGGGGTGATTCCAACCCCCTTGTTGAAGAGATCATCCCTGGGAGTGGCCGTAACCCCCACGGGCCCCTAGAGCATAGCACAGCCCCATTGCGAGCTAAGCTCCCCATCCATGGCGCATGCTCAAAAACCTGTGGGGCTTTCCCTTGCTTATCCGGCCCTGCTTTGTCTTTGCCCTCCTCTGCCTCCTGGTCCACACCCAGCTCCTTGTTGCTGTTTGCTCTGTCTGAAACGAAGATGATGGGCTGCGGAGGGGAGAGGAGGGGAAGGGAGGGGAAGGGAGGGGATGGAGAGGGCAGGAAGGAAGCAAGGATTTCAGGCTGATAGGTGCAAGAGACAGCTTCCCGCCTGGATCAGCTTTGTCCAGTGAGGAGGAAATGGTCACACTCAGGAGCTCCTGAGTCTCAGTTCAAGTTCTATCTCTGCATTGACAGGCTGTGTGACTGGGAAGAGATGCGAAGTCTCTCTGGTCCTGTGTGTGTGTGCGTGTTGTTTGTTTGTTTGCAGCTGAATCTTACTATGTAGCCCAAGCTAACCTTGAGTACATCATGCACTGGCTTGAACCTCAGTTCTTTCTCACTTTTATTCATATTTTTAAAAATTATTCATGTGTAGTATAAAATTAATGGGCCCATTATTTTATCACACCAACCGCATTTCTCCCCATGGTAGTACAAAGTAGTTCATATAAAAATTCTAAGAATGCTGAAAGTATATGATGGACATCAATGATTTAAAACATTGTGGATTTTTCAAATGAAAAAACATTGAATTCCCCCAGAAACTCAGTGTAAAACCCATTGAAAATGAGGCAGTGGTGGTGCATGCCTTTAATCCCAGTACTCGGGGGACAGAGGCAGATGACCTCTGTGAGTTCAAGGCCAGCTTGATCTTGAGAGTGAGTTCCAGGACAGGCTCCAAAGCTACATAGAAACCCTCCCTTGAAAAAACAGGAAAAAAGAAAGGAAGGAAGGAAAAAAGGAAGAAAAGGAAAACGAGGCCTTCCAGCCTTTCAGGTCCATCATGGTGACACACAATTATAATTCCAGCAGAGAGAATAACCACAAGTTCAAAACCATCCTACCAGAGAGTGGGGCTCCAGCCCCCCAGTACCCAAGGGACCCCTCAGAATGTGCTGTTTGGTGGCTTGTCAGCACCCCAGCCAGCCTTCCCTTTGTGTAGGAAACGCCTTCACTGTCCATTTACTCATCCGTTACTGAAGCTGGAAAAACCCGACTTTTTCTTCTGATAGGGTTTTTGTGGGGCCAGATGAGTTCCAGCAGCAGGAATGTTACTTTAAAGTTCTGCTCGTACAGGAGCAGAGGCTACAGAAGGGCTAGAGAGTGACAGACAATGACAATGGAGCAAGCAGTCTCAGCCACAAAAGCAGCCTGACCAGGGAGGCCCCACTGTCCTCCCATGCTGTTTAGGTCACCCAGGGTGACACATGGGAAAACAGCTCTACCAATTTTGGTTCCAGGAGGCACCCTAGACCTCAGCTTGCTCTTCTAAACAACAGCTCTTGCCCAGGCAAATGAAGCTGCTGGGGATCTCTCAACAGGCAGAAGTGATAGACTGAGGGGACCAGTGGGCAGGGTACAGCCACGGGGCATCTCTACCAGCCATACACATAGAGGCTCACATGCAGGTCTTGACAACACTGGCCCTGGAGTGTAAGGGGCACTAGGGAGGTGAGGACAAGAGACTGGGTTCAGAGTAGACATATATGGTACTGGTTCCAGTATCCCCACTGCTCCATGTGTGCCTTTGGGCACATCACTTCACTTCTCTGAATGTGAACCCTCACTTCTAAAACCATAAGCAGTACTTACCTTGTAGATGCTATTCTATGGGGAGAAGGTCAGGGGCTGCTTGCTGTAAGCAGAGCACACAGTATATGTTCCCCCTGGTCTGGATCAGCACCCGAGCTAGAACCTCTACAATAGCTTCCCCAAGATCACCATAAGCACCTGCACCAAACCTTGTCTGATGGCCGTGCTGTTTCAGAACACCGACTGGGGACCACCTGGCTCCAGGGCTGGCTATGTCTCTTTCTGGCTGTGTGGCCGCAGGCAGACTCATTTGTCTATACCTTTGCTCCCTCTACAAACAGGACTGATAATGGAGCCACTGTCCTAGGATTACTGTGAGATGGAGGTAACACAGGACAAGTACCCGAAGGGTACCCAGCCCAGCAGAGGCTCCAAGGAGAGAAGGAAGAAGCACTCTTATACATGCCACATGTGTACACACACATGCACACATGCATGTATGCACACACATGCACACATGTTGCACAGGTGTTCACACACATGCATGCATGTACACACACATGCGCAGTGCCCTGCCCACTCACCCTGTTATACTCACCTTGTTCTTTTTCTTTTTCTGCATAGAAAGGGAAACAGCAAATGGAGAATAGGTGAAAATCAGGTTTCTAGACTAGCCAGTGCTCGAGGCTCTGGGGTCCAGATACTGTGATCGGTTGGAACTTAAAAGGATATGAAGGCCAATGAAGGCCAATGAGATGGCTCAAGGGGTGAAGGCACTTGCCACCAAGCCTGACAACCCAAGTGTAGCCCCTGGGAACCACATGGCAAAAGAAGAGCACTGACTGCCACAAATTGTCCTCTGACCTCCACATGTGCGTGTGCGTGTACATACACAAATAAATAAAATACAATTTCAAAGGGCGTGGAGGGAAAGGGAGATGAGCTTTCTCCCTCCACAGCAAGAGACTGACAGCCTGCCAGGCAGTGGTGGCACACACCTTTAATCCCAGAACTCTAGGGACACTAAAATCCCTACCTTGACCCACTGTACTCATGGGACATGCCAGCTTCTATAAGCCCCTCCCCTTTCTAAGCAGTGCTAGAGTTGAATTTAGGGCCTTGTGGATGCCATGCCCTAGTCCATGAAGTCTTGAGTGTGCAACTCAAGTGTCCTACTATATATGCTACGCTGATCCAGCATCCAAAGGACTAAAAAGAGCAAGGTACACCTAACACCGAAATCCAACGTGCAGCAACTAGGAAGGTGCCTGGCTCCCACACTAGCACGGAGTCAGCATTATGATCATGGAAGTCACTACATGAAAAGCAATCAGTGGGGCATTTGTCCTGTCTCAAGTCACACTCACTGAGAACAGCCCAAAGCTCCACAACAAACCTGAGAATCCTCAATTCACTCCTCCCACACACATATATGCACCATACCCACATATACACCACACCCACACATTACATACCACACATACATACATACCATACATGCACATTACACACCACACACACATATACACCACACACACATTATACACCATACCCACATACACACCACACCTGCACATTACATACCACACATACATACACACCACACATGCACAACCATACCCACATACACACCACACCTGCACATTACATACCACATATACATACACACCACACATGCATAGCCATACCCACATACACACCACACCTGCACATTACATACCACACACACATTGCACACCATACACACATTACACACCACACACACATACACACCACCCCTGCACATTACACACCACACACACATACACACCACACACACACCACACACACACATTACACACCACATACACTTACGCACCACACATGCACATTACATGCCACACACACTTACACACCACACACACACACCACAACACATACACACCACACACATTACATACCACACACATACATATTATGCCCACACATATACATCACACACATATACACACCACACACATATATATACCACACACACATGTACACACCACACACACATATACACCACACACATATACACACCACACACACATATACACCACACACACATATACACACCACACACACATATACACACCACACACATACACACATGTGTGCGTGCACACACACACATTCTGTGCTTCTGTAGGTTAGAAGGTAGGAGAATCTGAACTGATGCAAATCACACATGTGAGGAGAGCTTGGAAATCCCATGGGGCTCACACGCCATACCTCATGTGGGAGCTTACTGATTTAACACCCACAAGCATGGCCAGGGCATTAGTATTATCCCCATTTTGCAGAGTAGAAAACTGAGTAAGAGGGGTTCTGTAACTTGTTCGAGTCACCAAAGTGGGAGGTGAATGATCCAGGTTCTGACCCTGGGTCCTGAGCCAGTATACTTCCTTTTCTCTGAGTGAGAAATCGTGTGTGCTCCAACCTCAAAGCCCAACATGAGCTGCCCTTGCCATCGCTTCCTAAGTCCAGCCACCTTCCTTTAATTGACAAAACAGTTTCTCCTCTTCCACATTCCAGGCTTCTGACCGATCAAGTAGTTCTTCCACTGTAGAATCATTTTCCTTCTGTCCTGCACACTAGACTGCCCTCGCTAATACCACTTTCCCACCACCCCCTGCCCTCGCCAATACCACTTTCCCACCATCCCCTGCCCTCGCCAATACCACTTTCCCACCAACCCCTGCCTCTGCCTGGGCTGGGAATGTGACCCCCCGAGAGATCGTCTCATATCTAAGAACCTAGTTACTTACCACTGGCCGATCCACAGAGATTGTGTTTTCAGCTTCCCTGTGAAAAACACAAACATAGAGTGTCTCGGTATCCCCGGACCAAGCAGGAAGCACTCCAAGAACTTGTTCAGGTCACATGACTTCTTGGTGGTCGAGGTGAGACTAAATCTAAAAGAACCCTGGGACTACATCATCCAGGAGTCAGCCCCATGTAACCATTCCCAGAAAAGCCTAGGAGCACGGCTACTTGTTGGTGCGGTCAGTGCTCCCACGGAGCATGGCCCAGTCACCTCCTCCCTGCATCTCTTCCAGCGACAGAACTCAGAGCATCAGTCTGTCAGTGCATCTGTGGCCAAAGGTGGAGATGTAGCCTCGCTGGCTTCCCTTGCAGCTCAACCACCCTCAATGTCTCCTATACCTACTCTGTGCTTCATTTTTGCTGCTTATCCTTTCTATAAATCTGAGATGTCACAATGTTTCCTTGTCCTTTGTCCCTAGAGTGTTACACTCCATGAAGGTAGCGAGCTTCTTCTGTTCCCTAAACCCAGTGCCTAGAAGAGTACCTGGGTAGAATGGGTGCTCAAGAAATACCCACAGGATGAATGGAACGAATATAGTTTTGTGGGCTACTCTGGTGCCACAGGGCTATAACTGCAACTCCTTAGGAGGCTGGGACTGGATGGGCAAAGGTTTAAGGCCAACCTGAGTGAGTTCAAGGCCAGCCTGGGACACTTAGTTAAACCCTCTCCCCCAAACAAGTGAGATGAAAGTCATGACAGAGTGCTTGCCTGCCATGCATGAGTACCTGGGTTTAACTGTCAGGGCTGCAGAAAGTAATCAAAGAAGTGAAGGAAATGGAGCTACAGCTCAGGAGAGGAGAATGGCAAAGGCCAGGGGGTGTGTCCCAAGAGCCTGGTAGGAAATTGGTCCAGCTGTTTCTGGGCTAGAGGATGAGCCGGATGAGTGACCTCTTACGGGCAGGTAGGGCACATCAGGCTGGTACTCACTCAGAGAGATTCCTCTTCTCAGAGAAGACCCGGAGGATGAACTCCCCCTCCTGATGGGGCTCATAGGTGGAAGGCACAATGACGTACTCGCTGGGGGGCAGGCGGAAGCGCTGGGACACTTCCCGCATGTTGATGTAGGTTTTGCTTCTGGCCTTGGAGGCATTGTACAAGAAAAAGTCCTTCTGCAGGTGTTGCTTATTCCCATGCATCTGAGGACAAGAACCCAAGACACCTCTTAGTCCTCTCCAAGGGTTCCTTCCTAACTCTTTGGTCATTCATTTCAGTCTCCACCTACCTACTTTTAATTCCTAAAGCCTCCGACTGCTCAACAGCACAGACATTCCAGATCTCATTTCCCCTTCCTTTTTTTGTGATCCAGAAATGAAGGTCAGGCCTATACTTTCCCTAGATAGGGCCACTCACCAGAACTGATGATCCTCAACTCCAAATCCCTCAGGTTGACAAGTGCCCCAGAGACGGAGAAGGACCTTGACTGGGTTCTGAGGGAGGTGATTCCCCTATCCCAGAAAGCAGTCACCTTTAGAACATGTCTCTGTAAATGTATATGTGTGAAAGAATGTGTGAAGGTTTGTGCTTGATGGGCAGTGTATCCTGGTGGAAGGGAGAAAATGCACATCAAGGGGTATGGTACCCTCCTATCATCCTTGATCATCAGCCCTACCAGGAAGCTTTTCGGGGAGTCACAGACAGACTCAGGACCCCCCAAGAATGCTGTACACCACTGCGGGTCACTGCCACTGTTATACCTCTTTGGGAACCTGAAAGCAAAATAGAGAAACAACACCTGTGATACGAATACAGAGCTGGCAGAAGGGAATGTCAGCAACTCTAGAGTGACTGTAGACTAACTCCTGCTACCCACCCGGTCAACCCAAGTCCTACCCGCTGCCCCCGTGGCATTTATGCTGGTGACAAATGTGTGGGCCCGAGAGCAGGAGCTCCGGTGGTCACTGAGGACCTGCTGCAAATGCCAAATTCTCCCCACTGGAAGGGCGTGTTTCCTGTGCTGGCACTGGCAGGGTCTCCATACCTCGTAGATCGCAAAGCCAATGGTGAAGAGATTGGCTCCCAACTTCCGGTCCTTGCGCCGGTTCTTCTGCATCAGAGCCACCAGGAAGCTGCAGATCACCTCAGAGTCATCGGGGTCATCATCCTCCTCTAGGAGCTTTAGACGGTACTGCGGGTTGGTCCAGAAAGTGTCTGTGCCCCCAAAAGGAAATCCACGTTCAGATATGGAGAAAGGGCAGAAAGGAAAATGAGACAGGGAACCTGTCTCCTAGGTCCCCTTTGTGCGGGGTAACGTATAGATTTTACTTATATGTGTATAGGTCTGTGTGCCACATGCATGCCTGGTGCCCACGGAGGTCAGATAAGGACCGTCATATGGGTGTTGGGAACCAAACCTTGGTCCTCTGCAAGAGCAGTAAGTGCTCTTTACCACTGAGCCATCTCTTTAGTCCCCATTAAAGGGATTTTGACTTAGAATTAAAACAGAATGCCCAGACACTTCTAAATGATCCTAAAGTTACTGCTGCCATTTTGTGCTATTTGTTTATATAAATGGAATTCTCAAAATTGCCAATTATAATATCAAAATATCCATCAATTCCAAAAACATGTTGAAGATGCTCTGTGTCCTACCATATCTAATATTCAGCAAAATTTAAATCTTTGTGTAAAAGTAAATAAGTACATCTATCTCCCCAACATACACATTTGCTTTTGTCTTTAATAGTGGTAAACTTATATTGCACTAACAAATTGTTTTAAAATAAAATAAGCTTATTTTCTTTTAATTTTTTGAGACAATTCTATATACCTATTTACCCAGAGTTGTGTAAAAATTCCTCAATGAGCCAGGTGGTGGCAGCATACTCCTTTAATCCCAGGACTCAGGAGGCAGAGGCAGGTGGGCTCTGAATTTGAGACCAGCCTGGTCTACAGAGCGAGTTCCAGAACAGCCAGGGCTACACAGAGAAACCCAGGTGTGACTTCTGCTTTCTAACTGAGTCCTACGTTCCCATGATACCTGAACTACGTATCTTAGCCCAGCTTCTTGTCTAACGTGCCCCCCATCTACCACCCATTTCCTCGCATTGATTTACTTTTTGTTTTCATCATAAAACACGTATGAATGTTGTGTGTATATGATTATGTGTTTTTGTGTGTGAAAGCAGGTGCATGCATGCCATGGCATGGAGGTCAAAGGGCAACCTTGAGCACCAGTCCTCTCTTTCCACCTTGTTTGAGGCTCTGAGCTTCTGGGAATTCTCTTGTGTCCATTTTTCATATTGCTGTAGATTTCTGGACTTATGAACACATTACTGACTGTGCCTGACTTTTATGTGGGTTCTGTGGATCCAGACTCAGTTTATCAGGCAAGTTCTTTATATGCTGAACCATCTTTCTTTGTCCTCTCCATTGAGTTTTGATCATATAGCTAAGTCTACTCTAAAATGTAGATGATTTCAATTCTATGTAACAAATACTTGCCTTGATAGTCAATGGGTACTTCAAACTTCTCACACCATTATCTGAAGTCCTCTTCCTATATCTTCACAACCAACCACATCAAAAGCTCATCCACTCAGGTCATTGTTCTGGGACCCTTGGTATCATTCATTATTCCATCCCTAATCTGAATTCTCCCCTCCATCTCTGAAGCCCCTGACTTGACCAGGCTTTCGGCATTTCTGCCATGGACTGCTGTAGTACCTTCCAGGACCTTGAGTGTACCTTCAGCAGGACTGACATGGTGTTCTGACAGTTTCCTGCTTCAACCTTCGCTAAAGCAAATGTACCAGGGAGTTGCTACCCGCTCCCTGTTAGGGATTCCTCAGCATGGCTGTGCCCTTCCTTAAACGAGGAGGATTTAATGAGACAGTGCACGCCTTAAGCTTAGTACAGACTCAGTAAATGAGGGCTAATATTGGTCTACCTGGAAGGAGTGGTGCCCAGGACCCCCCCATCTCAAGGGTCTCCCACCTGGGAAGTTGCGGCAGCCTCCGGCTGAACATCCCCTCACCCAGCGGCCCTCATTTACAGACACTGTCCAGGTCTGGAGCTTGTCAGACTCCAGGGCGTCAGCTGTGAGGTTACAGATCTCCAGCTTTGTGAAATGGTAGACAAAGTCTTCATATGACATCCTGAGGGGTTGAAAGATGAGAGACTCACACAGGCTGGGGAAGAGAAGACGCAAGGGCTACTCCCACCCAATAAAGTCCCCAGAAGACCATGGCACAGGCTGGGGAAGAGAAGACACAAGGGCTACTCCTACCCAATAAAGTCCCCAGAAGACCCTGGCAATGCTGGTGCATTTGCTCATTTGCTTTTGAGAGACAGGATTTTATGGTGTAGTCTAGGTTGACCTTCGACTTTCGATCTTCCTGCCTGTCTACCAAACGATGGACTTACAGGTGTGTGCTTGGCACTGCTACGCCCGACATATCGACCCCAAACTATCACCATGTCTTATAGTAGTGACTCCTCATTTGTCTTTGATGAGAGAGAGAGCCGGATGGAAAATCATTCTCCAAAATGTTCCTGTGAATTTCACCATTGCCAGGCACATTTTAGGCACAGGAAAAAGAGATGTCACTTGGGGAAGGATATTTTTAAGGCTAATGACATCACAAATAAATGTGACTGGGTCCTGAGGGATTTGGAAGGGACCCTCCTGGCAGCTGAGATTCAGAAGGCTGACATGACCAGAATAAGGGAGGCACTGGGTAAGAAAAGCCTCTTGGCTCAGAAGAGAACTGCGCCAGAGCCAGTGCACAGGGGTGGCTGCAACAAGAGCTGCCGGGCGCTGGCCTGGGATGGAGCTCAGTCGTTACTAGGAACTGGCAGTCTCTTGTCAGAACTTCATCTCTTAGTGAGCCTTGAGCCCGAGTGGGAAGATAGGGTGCAGATGGAGCCTGCTGGCTTCTGATTGGGAATTGAGGTTTCACCTCCCTGCCTGGGTCATGAACTTACCAGAACTCTCCATCCTCAGTGACCTGGTGCTGGAGACGGTCCTTTTCATCTTTGTCCACAAAGCTCCAGTCCTTCCAACTGGCGGGAAAATAGAGGGATTAAGGAAGGAGGGTGAGGAAGGGGAGACCTAATGTGGGCTGGGACAGAGGGTCAGAGAAATACCAAGTTAGAGAAGCCCGCGTCTAGACCACAGCCAGTATGAGCCATGGAAATGCAGCTCCGACCTGCTACCCTCGGTGGGAAGGCCTGCAATCATTTCCTGCCACCTTCAATGCTAAGACCAAACTCCTCAAATGGGTTCACAAGGACTTCACTGTCTCTAGCTCAATCTTCTAGCCTCCTCATTAAGAACTCAATTCTGCAAATAGGCAAACTGGGATTCTCCTGTGATAACAGTCAGCTGTGTATCCTTGGACATGTCCCTTGGCCTGTTAGCTTCGACTTCCTCAGCCACAAGAGGGAAACAGAACATTATCTACCCGGGAACTATGATGCATTCATGAAATAACCCATCAGAACTGCTAGCTTGGTTCCCCACTGAGATGCTAAGATCCAGCATGTAGATGGCTCTTCTTTCCAGGCAGGAAACAGCCGGCACCCGTCTCTCAAAGCCTGGATACTTTCACACTTTCTAGGCTCACTGAGTTAGAGTTAAGCTAAATGGGGTTCAGGGTGTGCTTGGAGTCAGGGTGCCCTGGAATCAAAGTGGAGATTGGTGGAAGACAGGGCCCCCATTCAGCAGCTCCTGCAAGAGTGGAGTCAGCAGGAAGTGTGTTAAGGCACCGAGTTAGTCTGGAAAGCACAACAAGGTCATTGCAGGTGACTTGGACTAGTGGAAGAGACGATGATGGGACACGGAGGGCCTCCCACAGCACAGAGCGCCATTCATACAGCGCTACCACCAAGTACCCATCCCACCTAAAGAGTGAAGGAAGACCCCTAGAAGGGCTGTAAAGTTCTGGAGCCTTTGATGACGTCTCTGTGGTGGTTGTCTTATGGTCTGCAGCCCACTTTTTTCAGAGGTGCGCAGTCAAATTCTTTCACAGGACTTTCGGGACTACGTGTGTGGTCATCAAAGGAGAGGCTAGCTTGTCTCAGGTAAGCACCTTCCCCAGCTGTCACGTCTATGTCTACTCCTCATACAAGCCACCCGGAAAGTGCTGGTACTGTTCCCGTTTTACAGAAGAGGCAAAGAGACACTAAGAAGGAAATTGCCTGTTTCCTGCAAACTCCCTGCACTGAGACGCTTCTAGAATCATTCCTTTCGCTTGGGTGGTGGTGGTGCACACCTTTAATCCCAGCACTCGGGAGGCAGAGGCAGAAGCAGAGGCAGGCAGATCTCTTGTGTTTGAGACCAGCCTGGTCTACAGAGTGAGTTCCAGGACAGCCAGGACTACACAGAGAAACCCTGCCTTGAACTGTCCCTCCCCACAAATCATTCCTTTCAAGTCTACAATCATCATTATGCTCACTGAGTCCCTGGTTCTCGTTTCCACCTCCAGCCCCTTTGGGGAGCCCACACCTGTACCCTTCTCTGCAGGTCACTGGTTTGAAGGTGATGTTGCACCAGTACCAACCAGTACTCTCATGGTTTGGTCCCCAACCCAACAGTGTGGCCCCAGGCTCTCTTGCTCCGTGGTCTGCCCCACCTACCCATCACTCCAAGAGCCGTTCCACTCCACCTGGCCCCAGGGGTTCCGCAGCCGCACCAGCTTCACCTTCTCGCCTTTGAAAAGGGCCTGGGGCAAAAAGCAAGTTTGGAAAGATGGGGTGTCTGACTTGCTCTGAGAACTGGGGTAGAAGCTGAGAGAACTCAGTAGGAGAGCTGCCTGCCTGGCCCTTGCCAGATACTGGGTAAGGAGCCCAGCCACTGTATGTGTTGATGGAAGGTGAGCATTTACGGTGAGGCTCTAGAAACATATTAAGCATTTCTGTGTGGATTTTCCTTCATTTCTCTTTTGTTACCTTTTCTTTATGTGGATGTATGAGTTATGTGCACCACATGCCAGGTGCCTGAGCAGGCCAGAGGCTGTCAGATCCCCTGGAACTAGAGTTATGGGTAGTTGTGACCAGCCTAATGGTGCTGGGAACCAAGCCCAGGTCCTCTGGAAGAGCAATAAGTGCTCTTTACTGCTGAGCCACCTCCTCTTCAGCTCTTATTTTTACTATGTGTGTGCTCATGCAGGCATGTGCATGTATGTGTGTGATGTGAGGGTGCCTTCTCCCCCACCCCCTTTTTTTTTTCTTTTTCTTTTTCTTTCTTTCTTTCTTTTTTTTTCGTTTTTCAAGACAGGGTTTCTCTGTGTGCCTTTGGAGCCTGTCCTGGAACTTGCTCTGCAGACCAGGCTGGCCTCGAACTCAGAGATCCGTCTGCCTCTGCCTCCCGAGTGCTGGGATTAAAGGCATGCATTACCACTGCCCAGCTCAGTCTTCTCCTCTACCATGGGTTCCAGGTTTCAGACTTGTACAATGAGTATTTTTACCAATGGAATCACCTTGCCAGCCTTCTGTGTGGGTTTTTAAAAAGGCTCCCGCTGGCTAAACTACAGATGGACCAACTAGAAAAAGATGCCCCGTTCTCCAGTCACATGCAGTGGGGGTTGCAGACACTCTCTCAGCCCATTCTTTTCTTTAGGGCATAGCATACCCAACTGAATGTTACCACCTCACAATGTTTCTGCCTGGGAAATGACCCAGGAAACTTCAGCAACCCCACAAGAAGCAACATATTGAAAATGAACATGAAAGAACAGGAAACATGGCAATACTCAAATCCAACTTTGTAGGACAAAGGAGTATTTCTAATTATTCCTTGGAACCATTAAAAAAAAAAACTCCCATCTTCACCATTAAAAGCAAAGAAAGGGGCCAGGGAAATGGCTCAGTTGGTGAAATATCTGCTGGGCAAGAATAGAAACCCGAGTTTGGATCCCCAACATCCACGTGAAAAGATGGCACAGCTAAGCATGTCTGTAACCCCAGCATAGGGAGGAACACATGCCTGGAGCTCATTGACCAACCAATCTAGCCAACTGGTAAGGCCCATGTTCAGTGGGAGACACTGCCTCACAATAAAGTGAACCACTGAGGGATAGCCAGTGCTGGTCTCTGGCCTCCACACACACATCACACAGGCAGGTACATTCGCTTCACACAGAGATGAACCGAGCTGCATCCACAGCCTCATCTACCTCTAGTTTGCTAGTTTGTCCCATTACCTCCCCCCCCCAGGAAGCCAGCTTGGACTTGACGGGCCAGCTCTTTCAGTGGTGAAGGAGGCATAGACAGTTGTCCTGACTTTAGTAGGTCAACTCGGCTGTGTTCCCATGTCCCACCAAACTCCACAGGACTCACCTCCTCCAGCCCGGTGACTGAATAGGCGTGACCTTTCACCAGCCCACAGGCCATTCTCGTCTCATACTGCACGGGAACAATTGTCTGTAGAGCGAGAACCAGACAGCCTGTCAGGAACTGGGGGGTAGAGGTTCTGCTGCTTGGAGACAAGGGTTGACCCTGGCTCGTTTCTGAGTTACCTCAGACTAAGGACAGTTCATTTCCCTGACAGTATGCCTTATGGCCAGGATCAGACCTCACTGGTTTTTCAAGGGCAACGGGAAGATGCAGTCCCAGACCCCTAGCTGATCATGTTGCCCTGATGACCAGAGAGCAAGGTGGGTGCCAGAATAGAAGGTGAGGGAAAGGATTTGTCCCTCCTTTCTAGGCTTCCTCAGAGGAGCAGAGGGGACAGTTGGGGTCTATCTGCCTTCCCCTGAGCCCATCCAGAGTGGACTATTCCCCAAAAAAGGAATTGAGAAAGGGAGTTAAAAAAAAAACCTGTAGATCTAAACTGTTGACATTACCCTACCTCCCTCACATTTACCTAAGACATGAAAGTCAAGAAAACTTGGTCCCTACTCCCTACTGGGACTACTGGAAGGTTCACTGCTGTGATGGAACTACACCCAGTACAGGGAGGGCTGACTTAGGTCAAGCTGTAGTCTTGAGGGTTCTTCTGCAGAAGGGTAGATCAGTAAGTCCCACTGAGCGCTCCACAGGCTCCCAGCACCAGGGGTCTGGTTACAACAGCTTTGGGGTGGGGTGGCTTCTGAGAGCCACGTGGGTTTGCATTCCTGAATCCTTCTTGAGGGTGACGGGTGAGTCTGGAACTTTTTATCTTAGTCTCTTGGATTTTGTTCCCCATTTGACCCAGGCTAGGGCATAGCATTCATGCCTAGACCTCGGAGGCTTCCTGAGATGACTTTCAGCTCTACACAGACTATCATTTTGACCCATTTTGACCTTGGGACTTGGTCTTATGGAAGCCATTGTGGATGTATACCAAGATGTTTCTATTAAGAAGCTTATTATAGCACTTCTGAAAACAGACTTTAAAAAAAGCCTCTAGCTTTTCAATAACAGAATATTAGTAAGTAAATTATAACATATTTGCACATTAGAATATTGTGCAGCTACTAAAATGATATAACAGAGTACTAAAATACTTAAAAATATTAATCTGACAAAAAAAGTGAAAGAAAAAGACAGGCTGCAAAGATGTAACATATAATAAGATGATTTTAAAAACAAAAATATGGTTTAAGTATGTTCCAGAAAGACCATATAGCAAATGCTGGGCAGTTATCTTTAGATGGGAAAACATAGGCTATTAATTTTCCTCTGTCTTTTTATATGGCTCAGTCCTTCGGTAACATGTGTGCCTTCCAGGTAGGAGGATGTAAGCCCTGTAGGGCAGGGGCCCTGTGTTCCCCAGGGAGAGCGAACAAAGGGGAGGGAGTTTGTTCTGTTGGCACTGACTGCTCTGGGGAGTTGGCATCAGGATGGGATGTGTGGGTCAGTTGTGACAGCTGGAGATGTACACACCCTTGTTGGTCTGTCATCTGAGCCCCTGGGGTCCAGGTCTGAGTCTCTGAGCAGCGAGTTATCCATATTTCTCACCATCCGTGCAATCAACTCCCCCATGTTCAGACCCGAAGGAGAGGTCCCGTAAGTCATGTTTGTACCGTCCTGNGGGGGAAGGACAGCAGAGAACCCAGGAGAGAAAAAGAGCAAACAAGGGAGGGAGGGAAAGGAGACAGGAGAAAGGAGTGACAGACAGATCAAAAGAGGAGATATCAACTGTGCACAAAGGCAGAAAAGATGCAGGAGAGCTATAAGGAGACTGACAGCCAAGCCTTCCTACCCAGGGAGTGCTGGGAGAGAAAGGAGGAGCTAGCTTGCGCCATCCCTTCCTCTGAAATGGAATTGCCCAGACTGCTAGTCCCAAAGCAGCCTACATGGAGCCCAGACCATGGCGGGTCCCCTCCTTGTCCCTGTCTCAGTTCACATCACCATGATGCACTGAGAGAGGGGCTCGGGATCGTCCAGACAGTAGCACAACACCCAAGGACTGAGATGACGTCATAGCTCAGTGGCTAGGGAGCGATTACCATTCCTAAGGGCAACAGTGGTCATAGATCTACAGCCAGTGACACGGTTGACCTTGCGGGTGTGCTTGCACTGAGCAGTCTGTCAAAGGAGGCCTGTCAGTGGAGCCTCTGGATCCATTTCTACCTGAATTCTAGGGCTTGGAATGTCATTGCTCAGTCTTTATTGAAAGCTACCCCTCACCCCCAGGAATACATTTCCCTTGAAAAGCTGTCAATTTTTAAAAGTCAAGAATCTTTCATGCTTTTTATTTTTTTAAAGCAGGATTTCACTATGCATCCCAGGTTGGCCAGAAATAACAGTCCTCCTGCCTCAACTTCTAAATTGCAAATTGTTGGAATTACTGGTAGTTCCTTTTTTTTAAACGTTTATTTAGTGTGGGGTGGGGATGCATGCACAGTCAAATGACAGGTTGTGGAGGTCCCTTTCTCATGAGGATTCCAAGGATCAGACCTAGGTCCCCAGGGTTAGTAGCGAGTGCCCTTACCAATGAACCATCTCACCATCTGGCTCTTGCTTCTTAAAATGAAACATTCACCCTATCCCAGCAGGAGCAGCATGTTGCTAAAAGTAGAAGGCTTCCTGGGAACCAGACTTACATCGATGGAGCAGCCCATGAGGGAACCTCTCTCGATGGCTTTCCTCATGATCTTGTACATGTCACTGGGAGCATCCTTGATCTCAAAAAACTCCGTCACCCCTCCTGTGAAGTCCTCCATGGCTTCGGTGGTGTTCCCACCTTTTAGAGCTTCATAGGAACCATGGAGCCTTGGAGAGAGGACAAAAGCCAGTCTAGACTCTAGGAGTTCTAGGAAGTATGATTAGTTAACACAGGCCACAGAGAGCCAGAAGCATTGTCTGTACTCCCCCCATTCCCCCAAGTCACTCTTCCACTGTCTGCTAAGCCCAGCAGCAGAGGCAGAGAGTCTAAGGTAAGAGACAACCTGGCTGAGCTCCAGAGATGCAGTGAGCTAATACAAGACTAGATGCACCATCAGGAAGGCAGGATCAAAGAGTTAGCTTCAGGAAGCTGAAGATATATCGCACACATCTTTATTTCTTCTCACTAACTTTATGTTTTTCAATTAGGCCTCCTACTTCCTGGACCTGATCTCAGACTGACACAGCTAAGCTGAACATCCACATTACACACGAGCATGTGTACACATGCCTAGCCCAATGTGAGTGAGACTTCTGCTGAATTCTCAAATCCTTTCCCCACCTGTAGTCCAGTCTCCCATCCTAACGGTCGCCTTACTTAGCATAAGCCTTCTCCAGCAGGGCACTCCAGAACTCATTGCGGTGGTTGGATTTGGTGAAAACCAGCTGATTGTTGTATGTTGGCAGACAGTCATCAATGACCACATCTACCCAGTCTCCATAGCGCCAGAACTGCAAGAAGCAAGAAACAGCATCACATCCATCGTCTGCCTTGACTGGAGCCCACATCCCACAGGGCTCTTAGCCCCAGCTACCATTTCCCAGGCTCTGCACCTGAAGCTTGCTTTGGAGTGTGGGAATCTATCTCTAAATACACTGCGAGCTACACCTGTGAGACAGAAACTACATGTCTGCTGAAAGCCCAACCCAGTTCTGGACACTCTGTGAATATCTTAGGACCTGACACTTTCTTCCCTTGCCTAGAGATCTGGGACAGACCCGCTATAAGTATTTTTCATGTATTCCAAGTGGTTCCAGTGTGTGCCCAGGATTTGAGCTGAGATCTCATAAGGTTAAATAAAGCTGTTGGGCTAACTTAAGTCTCTCTCTCTCTCTCTCTCTCTTTTCTATTTTTCTTTTCCAGTCTAGAATTTGTCTCTGAGTCAAATGATTGGTACCCAGAAAATTTCTAGTGGATAAATTAATTCTAGAATCAATAATTTCAGGTCTGGGTCAAACTCACAACTAAATGCCCAGATGACTAGATAGACTTGATGCAGTCTATCTAGTCAGCTGTCAGGGGTACAGAGTACAGGAGCTGCAGTTCATGAACAAGGGGTCCCAGTAAAAACCCAAAGGTCCCCACCACCTTCAGAGCAAGCATCTTAAGAACCTGTCCCAGGGGGCTGCAGCAATCACATAGCAGCCAGCCAGCTGGAGGGCAAAAATAGACACAGAGCAGAAAACAGGATGCCTTCCTCCCGCCCTTGCGGGGCACAGTGGAAAGTGTAAGTCAGAGCACAGACAACAGCTGCTCCCTCACAAGCTTGGAGCAGTCAAGGGGTCACTGCCCACAGGTAGGTGTTTGGACCCCTTCCTTGACCCACTGGGAGGTCAAGGCCAGAAGACCAGAGGTGGGTAGACGGGCTGTGTGGTCATATAATTTTCTGAAAATATTTCTTGACTCTAGAGAGACAGAACTTACTTACTTACTTATTTATTTATTTATTATGTATACAATATTCTGTCTGTGNACCTTTGGAAGAGCAGGCAATGCTCTTAACCTCTGAGCCATCTCTCTAGCCCCGGAACTTTTTCTGGACCTTGAAGCCAAGTTAATAACTTGCCTTGAGATCATCTAGGACCATGTACTTAACCTGCTGTCCTGCTCTGAACTCGGCCTTTGAGAGAACAGCGTAACCAATCTCAGTATGTTTTGGATTTCCCATGCAATCAGCCTTTACAACCTAAGCTAATGCATAATTTCCATCTTAAGTAATATACTTTCTCATGCCCTGACTCAAGACTATGCATGCTGTGGTAATTGTTTACCAAAAACAGCCAATAGGTTGGAAGCAACCCTTAAGGAAGAAATATCCTATAAACGTTGGAAGCAACGTGTGGATACAGGATAGTGTGTCTGTGGTTCTGAGTGCTCTTCTGGGAGATTTGGGGTCAGTAACACAACTTCTTTCCTTGTAAAACTCTGATCAAGATTACTGCAAGGAATTTCTCATTCCTTTCCCATGCCGTGCTTTCTGCGCCGTTCAGTAAATACAAAGCAAAGCCCTCTTTAGAGGCAGGCACAGACTGAGATACACACACACACACACACACACACATGCACACCACACTCAGGCAACAGACACATATAAAACAAGCACAGGGAGCTGGGCGGTGGTGGCGCTTGCCTTTAATCCCAGCACTTGGGAGGCAGAGGCAGGCAG
>LOJH01000424.1:30385-63395 GCA_001685095.1 Ellobius talpinus | reverse complement strand
GCCCATGGAACTAGTTGTGGAAATCCCCTTGGACACCTGGGAACCCCTCTAGAGTCAAGATTCTACAAACCCTAAAATGGGATAATTGAGATGGAGGAAAGGTGGATATGGGAGAAGGGAAGAAGCTCCTCTACGTTTCTTCGTGGGTGACCCATGGATGCTGTCTTCACTGCCTTCCCGAGGTGCCTTTAGACCTTGTTGCTGACCCATCCACTTTCTGGTTTTGATCTCTTACTTCTGTGTAACTTTAAGTGAGTGTCTTAACCATTCGGCATCTCAGTTTCCCACACCTATAACACAGGAAGGACAAGAATGCCTACAGTATGGGATTGGCAGTTTGCGTTCCATCAAATGCTGAGATCTGTGTTTGTAGCCTGGCAAGTAATGATTGACTACCACCCTCATTACGATCTTTCAGCCCATTTGCTGTAGGGAAAGAACTTTGCACTGTACCCTCACCCTCCCTGGTTCCTACACTCCCCAATTGGTGGGAGTTGTGAACCCCCAGATCCTGAATTTCTTGTAAACAACGTGTTATGCTTGCAGCTGGTCTGAGCACGAGACCCTCAGGAGTTCCTGATGGCAGGAGAGTGGTTTCTGGTGGGCTTGGCTGGGGCGTGTCTATCAGTTAAGGATCCCTATATAAGCTGCCCCTGGCCACAATAGAGGGTATTCCTGTTTCAAGAATGACCCGTGTCTCTCTCTGTCTGTGAGTCTTTGTGTGTTTCAATCTTCAGCCCCTTGCCCGGTTCATGAACTGTATGGTAGCACATAGAGCACAGACGGGCGTGGTGCGCTACACCCAATAACAGGACAAATACAAGACAAACTGGGAGGAAGGGAGTGCAATGTCACAGATAGAAGGGGATGAAAGACCTGGCTGTGGTTGGCTTGTGGGGCAGAGAAAAGTTCACTACATCCTTCCAGAAACCATAGAAGCAGACAAAGGATAACACTAAGGAATGTAGGACCCCCAAGAGCTTCTGGGGTGAGTAGACCAAGGGGAAAAGGTAAGAATAAGGCTGGGAAAGTGCTGTCTGCAGGCTGAGGGTCCTGCTGGCTGCTGAGTGCTGGAGAAGGTGGGTTCTATAGTCAAGGCTAATGGCCAGCTCCTTTGTTGACCCCCTGTAGGGATGAACCTTAAGAAAAGGAATGTGCTCACTTTACCTTAACTGTTGGGTTTGAAAGCCGTCATTTGTGGGCCCTTCTCTGGCAGGACCATACAGTGTGCTGTGCGTGTTTGGGTGGGGCTAGTGCCGCTCAGACTCATCTGTGACAGCAGGTGCCTGGTGCATCTCCAGGAAGCCGCTGACATGTGAAGATTTTCTGATGACAGGGAGGCACTTTATAAATGAAATAATAAATGGAGCACCTTAGACAAAACAATATGGGCCCATACAGAATGCATGTTATCAGCCAGTATAGAAGCTCTTCCTTAAAAACCTTCGAGTGAGAGCTGTTTATTTTGAAGCTGATTTTACAATAGAAACACAACCCACCGTGGGTTATTTGCTGGGTAGGTAGATAGAAAACTCTTCCCCAGGAAGCTCATAGCTGCTGCAATTTGCCTGTCTTTTAGAAGAACAATTATGGAAATCGGCAGCTCACTTATTCCTAAATGAATGGCTAGAAAGTTGCTTTCCCGTGAGGTCTTGGAGAAGTCCAATAGGTACTCAGGATCAGATTGTCCACAACCTCTCCAGTCCTGCTGTGCTGGCCTGCCCTGAGCCTGTGAAGCAAAGTGAAGCCGAGTAATAACCGAGACCTAAAAATATATCAACTAAGTAGTGTGTTGTGAGGAAATTCCAAGCTTTATTAAATGCACTTTTGGTGAAAGAGGCCCTACAGAGAATTTCTTAATGAATTTCAAAGAGAGATGTTGGTCACTGGAGGAGCCTACCTAAGCAACCGTGGCGTCTGTGGAATGTCGAGCTGCAGATGGCCTGAGGCAATGACCTGGCTAGCACTGTGCTCATCTCCTTAGGGTGGCTCAAGGTCTCGCTGGAGAGTCTCGGCTCCAACAGGCCCAAGCAGAAGGTCCCAGGAGTATCAAGGCTGCCTCAGCTTAGAAAGAGCAATGAGAGCAAAGCCATTCCACCCGCCCCCAGCTGCAGCCAGAAGAGACACTGCCCTATTTCAAACACCTTGGTAACTCATTCCAAAGCCCAACAACACCCACGTTCAGGAAATTCTTCTTAATGTTTAGCCTAAATCCTTCATGCTTCAGTGTAAACTCATTACCTCTCATTGTGTTTAAAGCAGAAATGGGGAACAGCTGCTCTCTCCCACTAGCTCAAACATTTGAGCTCTTTCATTCCATCCATCCCCCAAATCTTCTGCTCTCCAGAATAACACTCCAAAGCCGAGAACATTCTCCATGACTTACCCAGACTGCAGAGGCTGAGCATGCCCCAAGGGCTTCCCTTTAACTCCAGACATTGACCCAAGGGGCTGTGTCAGTCTTCTGTCTTGAGTGCCACCCATTGGTTGTGGGAGACGGAGGCCTGGAAGTAACATAATCATCCTTGCAGAAGTTGAAAGAGATACCCACCACCAGTAACTGCCCTGCATCACCCATCATCTTCTTTGCTCCAGCGCTGCACAGTATCCTGTATTAGTAATTCTAGAGCAGAACCTGTGTTACACACCTTTATATCCAGAGTGTCTCATTTAGGCAGGGTTCAAGACAGGGTTTTTCTGTGTAGTCTTGGCTATTCTGGAACTCATTCTGAAGACCAGACTGACCTCCTGCTTCTTTTTCCTGTGAGCCACCATGCCTGATAGCTTTATCTTTTAATTCATGGGTAGAGACATGACTTAGAGAGCTCAGACTAACAAATGACTAGGATTTGGACCCAGAGTTATCTGACACAGAAAACTGACACAGAGCCCCTGCCCCAATATCCGGCCAAGATCTGTTTCTTGCACTACGAAGTCTGGGATGCCTGAGAGAGTCAGAAGACACAGAAGACAATGTCTCTTTCCCACAGTTCTACTGCAGGTGAGACTTCTAAGTTGTGTGTATCTTATGGAGTCAAAGATCAGCTCAGGTGTCGGTCTTGCTTTCAGCCTTGCTTGAGACAGGATATCTCTGCTGTTCATCCCTACTTATGCCAGACTACCTGGCTCTCAAGCTTCCAGGTATTCTCCTGTCTCCATTCCCATCTTGCTGTAAGAACACTTAGGTTACAGACATGTACTACTTCTCCTAGCTTTCCATGAGTTCTGGGGACTCAAACTACCCCCTAAGCAATCTTCCCAGCCCTCTTTCTACTCCCTGCTCACACACACCCTCCCCTCCCCGCCCTGTCTAGAGCATTCCATAACTCTTAGAAGTTTTTTATTTTCAGAGATGTCATAAAAAAACAATTCAGGCTGGATACAATGAGGGACCCTGTGGTCCTAGCACCCTAGGGCAGGGTAGGATGAGTCTGACATTGAGACCAATCTGGGCTACACAGAGAGACTGAGGAAGAAGGGAACAAAGTAAGTGAAAGAGTGTAATATGGCAGCTTCTTGTTCCCAGGGGACATCTGGGTGGAGAAGGATGGAAGGAAGTTTTGCCCCAGGCACAGACAAACCAATTCAAGAAGGGAGAAGGAGACGACCCCGGGGACCGTGTAGGACCTGGGCTCACTGGTAGACTCCAGTTCTGGGTCCCTTCCTTCCAGAAGGGTTTGCTTCCTTGCTCTCATCAAACTGGTGCTTACACCGTCTCCCTGCTTGGGTCTTCTTTCTTTCCTGACAGTCAGTACTTCCCTGTCTTACAGAATGAACTTGGCAAACCCCCAGCCAACTATCCAAAGACCTGTTACAAGGATGCATCTCAAAACAAACAAACAAACAGGACACAAACAAGATTTAAGAAGAAGTCCAATCAAAACCTGTGCTGGACTGTAACCTCCATCGCGAGGTACTAAGGAGTGGGAGCAGCGTGGTCTTCAGGAAGAGAGTGGGTCAGAGGGCCTCTGCTCTCACGATGGGTTACTCCATCACACATTAGTGAGTTGTCTGTGTTCAGTTGGAACTTCCAGCTTGTTCCTATACAATCCAGAAAGCCCCATTCCTGTCTCTCTACTCTCTCCAAACCCTACCTGCTCAGAGAGTCTCTGAACAAAGAAAAGGAACCAAAAAGCCCAGTTCTGCTTTCTTGGCAACTATGGCAACTTCCTCCCCTGTTGCCGGCAGCAGACCAAGTCCCAGCCTAAAGCACTCAGTCTTTGACCAAATTTGAGCAGAGACTCAGCTTGTGGAGGACATGTCAACACCCCTCATCTACAACCTATAAAGTCTCCCTGCTCTAGTTTAGGCCTATGGCTCTGGCATTGATCTCTGGGACTTGAGAACTCACCCAGGAGTTGCTTTGCTCAAATAAACCTGTTGTTATACTTTTTCAATTTGGCTTGAACTGGCTTACTGTGTCACTGGATAAACTTATTATGGTGGTGGTGGAGGGGCTCAGAAAACCTGTTAATCTGTAGTGGGTGTGTTAAAAAGGCCAGAGGAGCTTTTCCTTGTACAGACTGCTCTCATATCTGACTCTGAACTCACTTGGGATTCTGCAGAATCCCCAGCAGCAAGAAGACTACCATCTGAGGTGGCCCCTTGACCTTGGACCTCCGAGCACTCAGAACTGTGAGAACTGTGAGGTAGTTTTAAGTGTGAACTTGCTATAACCTAGAATCTCCTGGGAACGAGAGCCTGAATGGGGACTACCTACATCATGTTGGCCTATGGGACTACTATAGATTATTTTGATTGTCTTAGTTGATGTAGAAAGTCTCAGCCCATTGTAGATGGCATCATCTCATAGGCTGGGCCTTGAACTGTGTAGAGAGAAGAAAGCAGCAAGCAGACAGGCATATGAGGGCATTTGTTCTTCTCTTTTCCTGTCTGTGGATGTGACATGAGCCTCCATGATGGACCAAGACCTAGAATTGTAAACCAAATAAATCCTTCCCTCCCCCAAGTTGCTTTTTGTCAGGATATTTTGTTACAGCAACAAAAAACAACACTGAGATAATAACAAACCTTTATCTTTATAAATTACTCTCAGATATTCTATTGTAGCAACAGAAAAGGGCCCAACAGATGCTCCATGATCACATTTAATGGTAATTATTTTTGTATGCATTTTATGTTAGTTCTTGACCTATTCCAGTGTAGAAACTTAAGCTCTGTTTCATATTTTCTGCACCCAGTGCAATGCTTTGTCTTAGACAGACAATGAAACCATTTTGAATTTCCCACTAACTGGATGCAGGGATAGTTATATTGGGTTGTACAGGGGCACACACAACATACACACACTTACTAAGTATTTAAGTTCCTGAATTAAAAAGTTTTCAGAGATATAAACAAGTCTCTGTGTAAAGACTATGCTAGCTAGTCCTACTTCTAAGCACACAGCTGGCTCCCAAGCATTCAACAGTCAGGCCATAAAGAAACCCAGTAGCTTGGCATGTGACCTTGGACAAGTCACTGTGTCCTCATCTGAGTGATGAAGAGTGTTGGTCTTGCTAATATTTAAGACCTTTCAAGTCCTAGGTTTCCATAATTCTAAATAATCACAAAACTACTTCATGCTAGAGAAACACAGTCATAATAAACTAAAGCAAAACCAAATGCCCTTCAGTATCCTGTTGTGAACTATAAAATGTCCCTAAAATCACATTTTCCCCTTGAAACAGGATGTAGGAAAAATATTTTCCTATTAGATCCTTTTAAAGTGCAAGGGAAAGCATTCATTCTGTGACTCACCATCCAACTCAATAAAAAGGAGAGAACTCTGCTGTCTTAATTACAGAAGACAATGTCAGAAGGCAGAGGGCAGAAACTTAAGCGGGGAAACCTCGCTGCCACACTGGCCCCACAATGTGCAAGTTTCCTGGGGGGACTCTTCAAGGGTGTCTTGAGCAGTTTATTCTGCTATTATGCCAGGGGAACCAGTAAATGCGTTTTTATGAGGTGATTTATGAAAATCCTGGGGTGGAGAATGCAAGAGCTAGGAAGAGGTCACACCAGCTTCCAAGCCTGTGGGGGGCAAGGAGAGGGGGATTTGAGTTGCAGCAACTTGATTATGTTGTTGTTGGGAGTTATGTCCTCTGACATGGACAAGCAAAGCAGGATTTGGACCTAAAGAGAGAAAAAGGACCAGAAACTTCAGGAGAATGTTACCTTGTACTTTAGGCACCTTAAAGTTTCTAGATTAGGCCTCTGAGGACAGAGGCACTTGTTTCCTTATTTCTATAGAAACCAGAGCATTATACATATGGGGGGTGGGAGGGGCAGATAGGGCTGCTTTCAAATTGTATTATAAAGGCAGTGTACTGCACGTGGTACAGAGGAAACAACACGGGTATGTTTCAATGGCTCATCATGCACACACTTCCTAAGTTAGTTTGTTCTGTGCTAACCTCCTCCCTCCCAGCCCAGACACCCCTAAAGGAGCACAAGGCCAACAAGGGTAGAAACCAGCAGACTTGGCATTTCTACCAGTGCCGGATCCCAGACACTCACTGAGGGATAGGAGCAAGAAATGATAATGAGACACAGACATTGAGACTGTCAGGCTGGGCGGTGGTGGCACACACTTTTAACCTCAGCACTCAGGAGGCAGAGGCAGGCAGATCTCTGTGAGTTTGAGACCAGCCATGTCTACACATCTAGTTCCAGAAAAGTCAGGGCTACACAGAGAAACCCTGTCTTGAAAAATTAGGAGAGAGGAGAGAGAGAGAGAGAGTCAGCATGGCTGACCACTCCGTGGAAGGGTGAGCCTGAGCTCTAGGGAGACTAATGCTCTTGTCTTTCCCTGATTCTGCCATATATATAGCAGGAGATGAGAAGGGAAACACTTTTAAGGTGGTAATCTGCCATCTGATCTGAATAAAGGACATTTTTTGATGATTCAATTCCACCTCTGCTCACTGACATCTGTAAGTGGCAGGCAGCAAGGAGTTCTGGTATTGCACTAACAGGACAGAGAGCGGGCCCACAAATTCTGTTTAAGAAAGAAAAAAAGAACAGATGGATTTATGCTCACCGGGGAAGACACGAGTGGGTTCTTCCAGCTGATGATCGTTCCCCCATTTCTGTTGCAGCAGAATCAGGGCACTCCCAAAGATGTCTGAGCCCCACTTTGCAACTATCTGAACACGTGTGTTGCATAACATTGAAGTTACATATGTAATTAAGGCTGTTGACCAACAAGTGTCTTGGTAGGCTTTCTGTTACTATAACAAACATCTGATACAATCATCCTAGAAAGAGGAAGAGCTTGGTATTTTCTTTAAATGCTCAACACCAGTAACCCGCACACCTCCCACCAGAGCCCTTTACACTCCCTCCCAACAGTGCCAAACTGCAGGCTAAGCCTTTACTTTAATACGACTTTAGAAGAAGTCATCAGAATGTACTCTTCTCAAGGCCAAAGCAAAAAGTTCCAAGCCAAGTTGTTTAGCAGCGGTGTTCTAACCAGGTCCCACAGATTTGAAAATGAGAACCCGTGGGTGCTGCCCCACAACCAGATGGCAACTTCCAGAAAGGGTGAGGAATGTTTAGGGATGATCCTTGCTCAGAGAACTCATGGTGGCAGGCAGTGTTCTTGCATTTTCAGGGAGAGCTTGGGGAAACATCTGCCCAATCAAACAGCTGGTGATTTAGTTGGGATTCAAACCCAAGTCCTTCTGTCTCTGGTGCTTTGTGTGGGTTTCCCCTTCTGGTTAGTCATCCTCTGGCAATTGTTTCCTGGACTTCTAAGGTTGTTTAGATGCCCCAGAAATGGTTAGCTATTAAAATCTCAAGCCTCCTGCTGTTCAGAGAGAAGAAAACCAAGTATGTACTCCTATGGTTGCTGGCCAGCCAAGCCCCAGTGTCTGGGGACCATAGGCTCAACAGAGGATGCTAGCTGTAACAGTGCTTCCCCTAGGCTCTTCTGAAGCCTTTTGTTCATCAGGGCCCACACATGCATGGTGCCTGGATGTGGACTCCATCAGACACTGGGTACTCAGCAGCCTTTAGACACTAGCTAGTCACTCTCCTTAGAGCTGTGATTCCCAGCATGAGCGTTCATGGAGCTCAAGGACCAACCTTTCGGAGCCACAGTAAAGACTTGTGAGTGGCAATTTCTGAGATCACTTCTGACAGATGAACATCTTCAGGGTTAAATTCCAAGCTGTGCCAATTTGTGTGTGTGCCACAACATCTTATCCTTGCTGGGCCTGTACTCCGGACAATTTATTTGTAGCAGGAGACAACAGGGATCTCCCAGGGAGGGAAGGGGGGTTTCCCAAGGTCAATGCTGATGGCAAGACCACCATACTCAGAACCAGTTAGTTGGACTGTGTCACTACATTCCTTGTCTTGCAATGTGAAAATGATAGAGGACACACTTAGTTGAGATAGCTTTCAGGATGGGTCAATATACCCATGGCAATGACTTGAGATATGCCTGGCAGAATTCAGCTCACAGATAGTGCCTTGCCACATTTGCTCTCTATCTGCAAACCTACCCACATGGCCCTGGGACGACAAGTGGAATGTACTTAAGAACCTGGTGTAGCAAGCTTGTCGGACTATCTTTGGGCCACCAGTCTGCAAATAATGATCCAGAGACTTATTAATTGTGAAAGCTCAGCCTTAGCTTAGGCTTCTTCCTAACTAGTTCTTATAACTTAAATTAACCCATATCTATCAATCTACATCCTATTTTGTGGCGCAGTTACCTTTACTCTGTACTTCCCATCCTGCTCCCTTTGCATCTGGCTCACCACCCGCCTTTCTTCCTCCCAGCAGTCTCTTTCTTTCCAGAAGTCCTGCCTACGTCTCTCTTCCCTAGTTATTGGACCGTCAGATTTTTATTACACCAATCACAGCAATCCATCTTCACAGCTTACAAATATCCCACAACACCTGGGACCCATTTTGTCCCTGTGTTGAGACCCTTGTTGTGGAGTGGCTGCTTGATCAGTGCTACTGTTTTAGGATTGGCTCACCTCCTCACCCCCAATTCTGGGTGAAGCTTGCCATTCACTGACCTTTGGGGTGGTTGTGAGTATGTGACAAGCATCTCTTCTTTCAAAGTGGAATGTCTTTCCAGATTGACAAGCCCCACGTCAGATACTACAGGCTGCTGCAGAACTTGCATACAAATCCTCTTATATTCAAGAAATTCCTTAAAGGAGAAACTGGCAGCAAGGGCTGAGACACATGTTGCAAGTGCTGCATGGGCCATGCGCTGTGGGCCACTGGATGCCCTAGTCACTGAGTAGTATTCGATGAAAGGTACCCTTGTTGGCATCTTTCAGATTAGGCACATTCTCTCTCTAGCCTTTCTTTGAGGATGAGGGTCCTGGTCAGCTGCAATTCTCTGAGAATGGAGGACTGCAGGGAGATCATAGAGATAGGGGAAAAAGAGAACACAAAGGCAGGTAGCTGCAGGATTTAAAGTTAAGAAAAACAGAGACCCAAGGCAGCTGGGGATGGCTTGTCTGCAGGGAATGAGTGCCCAAACAGGGACAGAGGGCTGAAAGAGAATCTCAGACTAAATGAGGCAGGCACCAAAAAAAAAAAAGAAAAAAAGAAAAAAACCAGAAGGTGAAGGGGGCTGGGAAGGGAATTATGGTGTGCATTTGTTTCCTGGGGTTTCAGTAACAGACGACAACAAATTTGGTGACTTAAAACAAGAGACCTTTATTTCCCACGGTCCTGGAGACCCACACACCCTTCTGAGGCTCTCAAGGAAGAATGGTCCCTTGCTTCTTCAGCTCCTGGTGACTGTTAGCATTTCTAGGCATGTGGCTACATCTGTCTGTTGTCTGACTGTGTCTTCACATTCCTTTGTCAGCATCGTTTATATAGACACTGTTACTGACTTTAGGACCTATGATGTCTTTCAGAGCATTCTGCTCAAGACCCATAACCGTAACTTAGTTATATTCCCAGATCCTGATTGCAAGTAAATTTTGTGTTCTAATGGCCACTCGATATCCTGCTCACTGAATATAGGGTCCGAGAAAATCTTAGATATGGACATAGTTCCTGAGCGCCCATCATTTAACTCATCACAGGGAGGGAGAAATCCAAAGAAGACTGAAACAAGTCAGAAAGTCAGAGTAAGACCTTTTCTGTGGAATGTGCCAAGGGCTTTACGTATTCACTACCACTTGAGGCTGTACAGTCTGTTTGGAGATCACTTGGGGCTCACCTCCACCATAGCTTTCTCTGCTTTTACAGATTCATCCAGAAAACTTGGAGGCTCATCGCCACCTCTCTACTCACACCTAACTGCGCCAAGCACATGGCTCATACAAGGCATGACACACACACACTAAAATATTTTATGGAGCTCAGTGTCCCTCCTACATAAAACCCCTTCCCACTTATCTACTTTCTAATTTCCTGGATCCCTCCAAGATTCTGGCTTTCTCTTCTTTTCCCTAATTCAACTCCTCCACTTTGTTATGCAAGGCAATTTAATTCTCTTTCCATTTACTCTGCCCCAGGTTTACCTTTGCATAGCCAAAGACTCATTAATGTCTCCATAAAACAAAGCACCATTTATGTAAGATGCAAAGGCAGAATCATTGGCACAGCTTTTGTTCTCTCTCTCTCTCCCTCTGTCCCTCCCTCCTTCCTTCCCTCCCTCTCATGTACGCATGCACGCACACACACACACACACACTCACACACACACATCCTCCTCCTCAAGTTGAATAGCCACTTTTCTTCAGTGATGATGAAGTGGCTATACTCTGGATGTTAAATAATCTTTTACTTCTTTTGTGTTATATGAATATTTCCTTGACATATATTTCTTCTAAACATGTATTTAATACTGTGGTTCTCAAACATTTGATCTTGGGAAATTTTATATTCCTACAGAATTATGCAAGGTCTTAAACAATTTTTGTTTGTATCAATTTTTATCTATTGATAGTTACTATATTTGAATTAAAATGAACAACTTAGAAATATTTACCCACCTAAAATAATCAGGGTACATCTATTACATATTAACATAAACATATTCATAGAGGAAATAGTTTTCAAAACAATAAATGACTCGGTAAGAAGAACTGGCACTTGCACTTTTTGCAATTCTCTTTTAAGTCTGGCTTAATGGAAGACAGCTGCTCTGCATTTAGCCTATTGTAAGATCAGTGTCTCTGGAAAACTCAACCATACAACTGATTAGAATGTTCAAGTGTAAAGGCAAAATGATCCTAGGGTTAGTATGAGACTAGCTTTTCATCTTGCTGACTGTTAAAAGCCCCATTTTAACACACATCAGTGTGCTTCCTTTCTAAGGAAAACAAAACCCAGAAAAGTCCATATCGAATTAAAACTGAACCACAGGGTCACCCTGGACAAGAATCTACAGAACTATAGGCAACTATGACTGCTGAGAGAGGGAGAGTTAGCCTATCCCAGGGATGGCCCCACTAATTGGTTGTCCAATACAAAGTGATTATCCTTGAAACCATATACACACAAACGACAAAAGACAGACTGAGCACGTTGGGCTTATATATCCATGGACACTTCTACATATAAGTAACAGTAATAATCCAGGAAGAGGCTATCAATTTGAGACTAAATAGGTGAATAAGGAAGGAGTTGGACAGAGAGGACTTGAGGGGGCTGGAGGGAGGAAAGGGAAAGGAAAGAGGGAAAGTGGTATAATTGTATTTTCATTGAAAGTGTATAAAAATAAAATGAACATGAGCCAAGCCTTTAGAAAACTCTTATTGGCTGACTTTAGTCAATTTAAGCAATTCTCTCCCTCTCCCCTCTCTTCTTTCTCTGTGATAACTATGATTCAAGAGAGCACTGTTCAACACTACATGTTGAGGAGGAACATAACCCAGGATCAAGGTCAGTCTGTTTCACTTTGGTCTGACTCTGATAAGTTCCTGCAAGCTCTCCTCATCTCTGCTCTGGGATGTCTACTCTAAGCCTTTCCCCATCATTTGTAAGAAGACTGAGAACAACCACATTATCAACAACGACAATGTCTAATGGCCATGTGCTAAGAGTCAAACAACATGAAAACGTTTTATATGCACCTTCTGTTTTATTCTCTGTGCATTCCAAGAAAGACACTAGCTTCGCTTTACTGAAGGTTGAAGAAGAAAAGCCTCTAGCCTCTAACTCTGTTTCTTGTACACTTACTCTGCCTTAGCTCCTGACCCAGATGGTCACCGTTCATTGCTGCTCAAGGGGAACCCTTGACACCAAAGGTCAAAGGTGGTATTCCTCCCACCTGTCAACCAAACCGCCCGCCTTCTAAAGAATCGTAATGGAGCAATCTTCCTGGCTTCATAATACTTGTCGTTCCTTGAACCCCAGTTCTAAAAGCACCGGGAAGTTTCCGAGTGTCTGAGCTCGCCGAAGTCTGCAACGAAGAGAAAAGGGTGTAGATACACACACTGAGCGTCTCCGTCTGGAGTGGACATTCCCCGTTCCCGACTGAGGCCGGAACCTTTCTCCACTCGCCGTGGTACGCGGGCGGAGAGCGGAACCTTTCTTCTCTGCATATAGTTCCCGGGAGGAGGCGTGTGAAAGCGGAACGTCCCCTCAGCGACCCGGTTCTTGCCGGGGTCGCCTGCTGCTGACGTGTACCGACCGGCTTCTGGCCGTGGTGTGGTCGCCATGGCGGTGGACATCACACTCCTCTTCCGGGCAAGTGTCAAGACGGTGAAGACACGGAACAAGGTTCTTGGAGTGGCGGTGGGTGGCGGGGCCGATGGCAGCCGGGATGAGCTGTTCCGCCGAAGCCCTCGGCCCAAGGGAGACTTCTCCAGCCGGGCCCGTGAAGTGGTAAGCTGGTTGCTATGGAAACGGCGAGTTTGAGATGGGGGCAGATCCACACCCGGGACCCCAAACTCGGCCCAACCTTGTAAGCCCTAGGTGAAGAGAGGGAGTCTTTAGTGAGACAGAAGAGTCGGTCTCACGGAGCCGACAACTGGTTAGAGACGGCGACAGGTTTATTTTAAGGAAGAGGGACGCGTATCTGAGCACTGTAGGAAGCAAGACTTGCAGAGGTACTTGGTTAACCGTGTTGTAGAAAGTTTTGAGGCAGTGTCTTCGCCGTCACTGCTGACTTGAGTGCCAGTGAAAAGTTCCCACAGTCCTTACGCTTCCAGTCGCGACGTTCACCTCTCTACCTTTGCCCCTTTCATGTACATATATGGGCCTCTTCTTGCGCATAGGGCTTAAAATCCACCATCAGTTGAACTCTCCTTTATCCTCGCCTCTGGCAGTAGGTAGTACTCAGTACTTCCTGAGACTGGTTTAGGATAATCTTTCACCAACACCTAGTGTCACTGTCCTCAAACTGCTTTCTGTACCCTGAACACAACTGGCTTTCATTTGTCGCCAAAGTAGGGACTTTCTTCATAAGGGTAGGAACGTTGGGTTCATAAGCGTTGACATTATCTCTGCATGTGTGACTAACAACATTGCTTAGTAAATGCTCCTTGAATGAATAATGAACAAATAGTTTACTGTTTCCTCCACTAAACAGGAAAAAGAAGAGAGATGGTGTTTGTGTTATATCTAAGATGTTTTTGCGGCACTGTAGGCATATACAGTCTGTTTGCCCCTTTTAAGAAACGCACACTAAAGTTCAAAGAATTGAAAGGCATTTACCAGTCAGGAGCAAATATAATCAAAACACATCACATGGAATTTTTGATGAATAAACTAATATGTTCTCTTGAAAAGAGACCAGAGTGCATAAAGGCATGAGGTAGTGCCAGCTTGACTTAAGTTAGTTTGATGAACATAAGAATGTGGGATACTCAGAAAATAAGAGTGGTGTGGCAGCCTGAGGGAGATCTCGAAGGACTTGGAGATCACTGTTCAGAGTTTGAACTTTGCCCTCTAGACAGTCCAATATCATGTGGACAGTGAAGTACTGAAGACAACCCAGGAGAAGACCCATGGTTATCTTGACCATGTTAACTGTTAGCTAGACTTATGCTATTAAGCAAGGTTTATTTACCTACAAAATGGTCCCTTTTTATTTGAAACAGACTTTTAAAACTCCATTGGCACTGGGCAGTGGTGGCACATGCCTTTAATCCCAGCACTCAAGAAGCAGGGGCAGGTGGATCTGGATTTCTATGAGTCTGAGGCCAGCCTGGTCTACAGAGTGAGTTCCAGGATAGCCATGGCTACACAGAGAAACCCTAGCTCAAAAGCAAACAAACAGAACCAAAACAACAGCAACAACAACAGCAGCAGCAACAAGTCCATTGGCTCCATCATATATATCCTATATCACATCTCCTACTATTGCATGTATCACAGTGAAGGGGGCATGTCTCAGGTGAAGTGAGAGGAAGGGAGAATATGTGTCCTCACCCCTCTACCCTGAGTCTGGCCAAGCTGTTGTGGAGGTTACTCTCATACAGTGTGTGGACGTCACAGTTTTGATGCATGAAGGTCTTTCCTGAAATCAGTGGTTTATTAACACTGCACATTTTTCAGTCCTCGGGAATAGGGGATTTGGAAACAGTAGAGTTAAGAAGCACTGTTCGGCTAGCAGCCCCATGAGGAGGGAGCCCTGATATCAGTTGGACTGCTCCCCAAGTGCTGAAAGTTGATACATTTTCAACTCTTTTCATTTAAGATCCTTAGGGATGGGATTCTTAAAGGTTCAGGCAGTCCGAGTGGTGGAAAGACAGCAGCACCAGCACGTCTGAGTTTGAAGGGAAGTATCAACAACAGCAAACACGTCAAACCTATGCATGTATTCTCACATGCTGCCTCTTACCAGAGAAGCCAGCACTCATTCCCCAGTAGGTCCTGTGGCTCAGAACCCCTCAACACTGTGCTCTCAGAGCCATTACCAACTGCTGGGCTTGGCATTAAGTTGAAATCTCCTAGATATCCTCCCCAGCAATTGGTTAAAAATTGATTGCATACCTAAGCAGAACTTAGACTTTTCAGAACAGACTTTTAAAGGGTCTGGAATTCATCTTGTTCATACTAGTTATTTTTATAGATGGGAAGACAACACTCAGACAAGTGCAGTGACTAGCTCCAGGTCTTTGCAGCTGGGGACATGTACTAGAGCCAGAGGTAGAAGCCAACCCTCCTTTGCTAGTTCAGTGTTTTTCTCCCTCTGTTTTTGTATCTTAAATATCCACCTAAATTTTTAAAAACAATTATTTTGTGTGTGTGTGTGTGTGTGTGCGTGCACGTGCGTGCTTGTGTGCCTCTGTGATTGGGTGCCGTGTACATTGGTGTGCCTTCAGGAGGCCAGAAGAGGACGTCAGATCTCCTGGAGCTAGAGTTAGAGGTGGTTGTAAGCTGACTGACTTGGATACTGGGACCTGAGCTTGGATCATCTGCAAGAGCAGTGAGCACTTCTAATCACTGAATCATCACTCACTCCCCCCGATAATTTTAAACAAACTTGTTCAGCTTTTCAGTGCCAAAGAGTTTCTTCTTCTTGAGCTCATAGTGCATGAGGCTTGGATTTGAATCTCTTTCTGGCTGTGTGAAGTCAGGAAGTTACTTAACTTCAGTTCCCCTTTTTCTAAGAATGATAGCCACTTCAGAAGGTCACTTGACTGATGAAATGAGAAATGGTGTGCAAGTGCCTGGAAGAGTCTGAATTCTTTGGTTACAAGTAATAGTAATTTATGAACCACCCAGAGCAAAATATGTGTGTTGGCTCACATGACTAATGGGTTGGCATGTCTTTCTGTAGCTCCTATCCATAAAACCCCAGGGGTGGGCCTGTTTATACTTGGACTCCAAAGCCTTTGTTGTGATCTTAGGAATAAGGTTCTTTAGTTGGCTAGGCCATATGTCTGTTCCAGTCTGTGACCAGTAGGTGGCTAGAATATTATGATTTTAGCCCCACCAGAGTCTTAGAAAGGGAGTGCTGTGTTCAGGAGTGGGGGCAAAGGGTGGCGGGCAAATACATATCTCATGGTGCCTGACACACCTGACATTACTGAGCACATTGTGTTACTATCTATAGGATAGATACTTCGTCCTTACCTGCTTGTTGTCTTGAAGGACTTTGGGAATGGGCTGGGTCTGGAGATGCCATGTGGTGGCGCACCTATAGAGTTTTGAAGTGGGTGTCAGTTCCCCAGGACTGGAGTTACATGTGTCTGTGAGCTGCCTGGTGTGGGTGTTGGGAACCAAATTCAGGTCCTCTGAACGAACAGCAAGTGCTTTTTACTGCCAAGCCATCTCTGTAACCCCTTTAGGTTTTTTCTTTTTCTTATTTTATTTTTTAAAAAGAAAACAAACTATCTTTTTTCATTTTGCATATCAATCCCAGTTCCCACTCCTTCCCCTCCTCCCATTCCTTCCACCTGCCCCCCCACTGCACCCCCCATGCAGTCCTCAGACTGGGCAAGGCACATTGCTTTGGGGGAAGGTCTAAGGCCCTCCCTGCTATATCTAGGCTGAGCAAGGTATTCATCCAAAGAGAATAGATTCCTAAAAAGCCAGTACAAGCAGTAGGGATAAATCCTGGTGCCACTGCCAGCGGTCCCACAGTCTGCCCTAGCCATACAACTGTCACCCACATTCAGAGGGTTTAGTTTGGACTTGTGTTGGTTCCTCCTTCTCTATCTGGCTGGAGTTGGTGGGCTCCTATTAGCTCAGGGAAACTGTTTCAGTGGGTTTCCCCATCATGGTCTTGACATTCTTGCTCAAGGTTCATTCTTAGAGTGACCCTAAACCAAATGATTTGGCCTCATCCTCTCTCTGTCCTCATTTCTCACATGCGTCCCTTGCATTTTTCTCCTGTTACCATCCTGTCATTATCGCTGTCCTCTCACATGCCAGGCACCTTCCTACCTCAGGGTCTGCATCTCTTGTTTCCCTTACATGGAACACTACTCCCAGAATCCACACCATCGATCTCTGCTAACTTCAGGTGGCTCAGATGTTTCCTAAGTGAGGCCTTCCTTGACCTCTTTGTATAAAGTGGCATCCTTTTTCTTTTCCTTGTAATGTTTTCTCTTCATTGCTAACACATTGTGTATAATTTGCTTAGTTTACTACTTGACTATGTGCTTCCTAGAAAAGAAAACTGTGGTCTGTTCTGAATCCGTAGCTTCTAGAACAGTGCAGGAATATAGGTTTGCAATGCATATCTTTAATTAGTAAGTACTATGTGACTGTATCTCTTTGCTTTCACTTTTGAGACTAGCCAAGCATCCTTCCAGTTCTAAAAATGTGCAGTCCTAATAGATCTTTTGACTATTTCAGATGTAGATTTATACTGAGCCCAGCATCTGTTATAAATAGTAGCTTTAGTTTTATTAATGAGGTTCAGGCCTTCTCTTAAGGAGAAGCAGACACAGTGCACTTTGGGGGGTGACTGACAAGTGTAACTCCAGCATAAACTCCTCAGATTCTCTTTGATTTCCCTCTCAGAGGCCCCAGTATTAGAGCCTAGTAAGTGAGCTGGAACCACCTGAATTGTTATCTGGAGCGGCTGAAAATAGATTTTGCCCAGAAATTGGCTGTAATCCTAGTTGAACAGGGATTTCAGTAAGGGAACACATTTCAGAAGCAGCATCTGGCAGCAGGTGCAAAGAGCCAGGGAAAAGCAGAGGAGGCAGGAGATGGGGCCAGAGTCCAGGAGCAGAGAGAAAAAACTGTGCAGCTTATATGACAGGTGTGTTGAATCACATTTATTTTAAAAATTTAAGGCAGAAACCTTTTTGCAAATAAAATAAGTGGCTTTGAGGAAAGCTGGGATGGGTAGGGCACAGAAAAGAGACATTCACTAGCCAGCCTTCTCTTCTGCCTTCCCCCTTCTTCTTCAGGATCCTCAGGAACCAACCAGAGGACCCTGGAACCCACTAACTGGCCTTTTAACTTCAGTGTTGTGTCTTTGTGGTTTATAACAGCTGGTGTTTCCTGTATGTAGAGTTCAGTGCTAGAAACTTAATGACGTCACTGGTGAGCTTTGTATGGATTGCCCTTCTGGATTTTGCCTAGGACTTAGGAGGACTACAGCTTTTGAAGCTTTGTTTTTCAGTAATTGGTTTATTCCATTACCTGATTAAACATCTGATGTGTATCAGGCATTGTGTTGCGGTAAAAAATAAATAAATGATGAAAGTACAGAGAAAGGACGCCTAAGTCTCTTGGGGGAGAATTAATGGAGACTGCAAAGAGAAAGCAGTAATTTAATTGGGCCATCAGGGTTGAGAACCGTTATACCAAACTCAGGAAGGGTACCAGTTTAAGGGAAGTGTGACTGGAGACAATGAGGCACAGCAGGGCCAGTGGAGCAGAGACAAGACAGGGATGAGAAGAGTTACTTATTGGGGGGATACCTGAGTGATGGAGTGGGTTCCTAGACATGAGGCTGTTCTGGATTGCATAGATGAGGATGCAAACTTTGGTCTGCAGGCCAAATTCAGCCTGCTCTCTGTTAATGAAGTGATCATGTTAACTTTTATCAAATAGAATGAGAATGCTAAGTATTTGATACCAAAGGACCTTTAACATTTTCAGTATTTCTCAAGAGTTTGTTGATATTTTGATTTTAAATTTGACAATGTGGAAAATGCTGCCTTATATAAATGTATAGTACAAAAAATGGCAGAAAAAAGTATGCTTTAGGCAGTTTCAGAAATCATTGGAAATTAGTGCTATCCTGAAGTCAAAATTCATGTGAACATTTTTTAAAAGAATGAAACTCAATTTGGCAATTCAATTAGGATTTAAAAAACAAACATTCTAACAAGATACAATCCAAAGATACACTAATCTAATACTTCCATGCAGAGCAGTGATGTATTAGAAGCCTTTGTTTTCTGAATTGAAACCATCACTCCAGTAGGAGAGAAAACTGCGGTTCATAACATAGTAGTCTTACCTTTAAACCATGATGTTTCAGGCAGTGTTGGCTGGCATCGCATTGTGTGACAGCGCATGCATGGTGCTGTTTGTTTGGAGCCAAGGTTATAGTGACATCACACATTGTTATGGGGCAGGGGAAGCTCTTCATTATGAATTTGAGTTGAGTTAAGTTTTGGTCATTTTGCATCCAGAAACTGTTCATTGTTGCCACACTTTGTCTCCTCCATTTCCAGTTTGTTGATTATAAATTTGTTGTGGTTTGGATGTGAAATGCTTCTCTCCTCCCACAGGCTCATGTCTGTGAAAACGGTCCAAGGTTGGTGGTACCATTTGGAGAGATTGTGCAACCTTGAGAAGATGAAGCTTAGTGAGAGAAAGTGGGTCACTGGAGGGCAGACTTGTGGTTTATCCCTGTCCTGGTTCTGGCCTGAACTTTCTGCTTCTTGATCTACTGGGATGTATGCTGGCAGCTTTATGCTCTCACTGCCACAGATAGGAGCCTTCTTCACTGTGATAGTCAGCACCCTCTCAAACTGAGTTGAAATGTTTTTTTCTTCCCTAAGTTGATGTAGTCAAGTATTTTGTTCTCAGTGATAGAGAAATATAGGGGAACTCACCTGTGTTTTCTATGCTGTTGGCATATATTATAACCCATTAATGAGGTAAAGGGAGGAGGGAAAGGGTGCGGGAGAACAAGAGAGCACCCAAGCTTTCTGGGAGGAAAATTAAACAATGCGTGTTCACCTTAGCCTTCCCTCGGATTTGAGAGAAGGTGCCAGTCACTTATATCTCTCTCCTTAATGTCACACAGGGGAGTAGATCCAAGAAAGCAGGGTCTTTGGGTTTAATTAAGACAATATGTGTAGATGTCCCTTGTGTCAGTGCTTCCTGGGAAACCTGGATTGATCTTTGCAGCAGGGACCCATGCTTAGATCTTGGAGGCTAATGAGGCTCTAAGATAGATACTTAGTACATACATCCAGCTAACAGCACAGACTAAGTCTTCCCTGGGCTGATATTGTGGCCAGCCAGCCTCGCTGGGGGTCCAGATGGGGACTGAGGCTTAGGAGCCCTATTTGTCTCACTGTTTCGGTAGTCATGTTGTCCCATGCTTCTATGGATAATGAGTTGATGATGCTCTTCAGCATGCTAAGAACAGTCTGGAATGGAGCATACTCTCTTCATCATCATCATCATCATCATCATCATTATTTAGCTTGCAGATCACCAGTAGTTCACCATGTTACCCACTGAGACCTAAAATAATCCCTTCCATTGTGACAATTTTAGTAAAATTCCTCCTGTCTAGGACCTGGTTTCATCTTGGAGGATTGAGAACAGATTTGTCTACACTGCAAATAGAATCTTGTCTGTAGGGGCAGATATTAGCCAGCTTTGTGCCAACTTGTAAGTCAGAATGCAGTTGGCCTTCCACCTTGTAGGGTTCTCCTATAGAAGCTGTGCATTCACTCAACTGTGGGTTGAAATTTTAAAATCTGCTCATGTATTGAGCATGCACTTATATTTCTTATTGCCATTCTTCCCTGAGTAATCCAGTCTAACAACTATTTACCTAGAAGTCAGCTGTATTGTGTTATAAGCATTTAAAGTATGTAAGATGGCAAATTCTGTGTCATTTCATGGAAAGGACTCAAGTGTCTGCGGCTTTTGTATGCATAGGGGTCCTAAAACCTATCCCCTATATCTCTGGGAAGACGACTGTGCCAGGCTGTTGATTTATTGCAAGCACTGTAAGATGCACTTAAGAGAGCCCACATTTTCAAAAACTAGTCATTTTTGAGCATCTTGTCTAGGTAGGAGCTCTGCTAAGGTCTTTGTGTGACTTATCTCATTTAGTATTCCACTTTTTAAGGGTTTGAACTCTGATAGTAAATGTATAATGATAATTATGTTGTGAATAATATGGTTTTAGAATTCATGTGAACTTGATGCTTGAGGTTTCTTGTTATGTAGAAATCCATATGGGCTCCCTCTGGTGGGTAAAAGATCAAGGTCTACAAATGTCAGTCATTCCTAGAATATGAACTCCTTTCAATTAAAACACATTAGCTCAGGTCTAGTGGCTCACACCTTTAATCCCAGCCTCAAAAGGCAAAGACAAATGGATCTCTGAGTCCAAGGCCAGCCTATTGCCAGCCAAGTCTGCGAAGTGAGACCCTGTCTCAAAAAATCCCCAAAATAAATAAATAAAATTATCTTTAAAACATGCTCCTTGAAACTCCTCTTAGTGTATAAACCTAAGGAATGAGAGATGGCTTGTTGAATGAACCCAGTAATTTACACACAAAAAGCTTGCAACACAGTTGAAACGCTAAATTCAGAGAGCGTTTTCCTTCCCGACTTTCAAGTTATCTAAGTCTGGAGATCCTAGTTTGTGCTGCTTCCTACAAATTGTGGTCTAGCATGTGCCTGTTTGTCAAAGTGTTCTTATCCTGGGGCTTGCGAGTCAGGGTCACCCAGTCTGTTTTTTTCTTCTTTCATAAGATGTTTCTACCTACTTAGGATCAGTGATAAGAAAGCCACTAAAATGAACCTCTGTCTTTTCAGGGGCATCTCCAGCTCTGGTTTCTGTTGTCTAAGTAGAAGAGACAGGCAGCAGGGTATTGTGACTCGTGAGAACTGAGAAAGGAATTAAAAGTGTGTATTTTGAGTTAGAAGTCCCTTTCGCTCTAGGCAGTAATTAACTGTATGGTCCTACAGACCCCTACTCTCTGCACCCATTATTCCAAATGAGAGGTTGTGAATCGATGATCCTTGGGAGCCTTTGCAGTAGGATAGTCCCATGGTTTGTTCAGTTTCTGTCCTGAAATTCCTAGGGTGTATTTTAACATTCTTCTTGCTGACAATTACTTGTTGCCTTGAGACATTTTCGCCAAGTCCCTGTATGCTCAGACTTTTTTTTTTAAATCTAGATGAAACAATGACTTTTTTCAAAGTTGGCATTTTGCATGTTTTTTTAAACAAAAGACTTTAATGATGGCATGCACTCTCATAATGAACTACTATCAGCGTACATTCTGAAGGTGACTGTTTTAAAATCTGATCATAAAGTTAGTACATGTTCATTAAACAAAATAGAAAAAAGAAGACTAGCTGTTGTTACAATTTTGGTGTATAACTTTCTAGACTTAATTAAGTGAATATAAAATTTTCATAAAATAACTTTATACATCCGTTTTGTGCCCCTCCCGTTTTTGTTTTGCCTTTTCTCTGTTTCTTCTATTTTACTGTGTTGATCAACATTTTTCTGTGTTAGTATGTATTGCTGCATACCACTAATTTATTTTGCTGCCTGTCTATTAGAAATATCTCATAACTGATTTACCTGAGTATCTGTTGAAATATTGACACTATCTGCTTCTAGTTTGTCACATTTTAAACAGATGGAACATTTTTACAAAATTAGTTTCAGATTTATCCTAACTTCTTAAAAGACACCAACTAGAAATTTAGTTTGTTTTGTGTTTAATTTTTCTCAAGTAAAAAGTTTGCATGTCCAAATTTTGATAAGAAGAAAATGATTACCGGATCATTTGAAATGAAGTTACATGGGAACTTACTGTGAGTGCTAGGAGAATCTGGAAAAGGCGGTAACTGCTCACTAAGCATGACCACTCAAGCCCATCATTCTAACTCTTGGGAGTCTGTGGCGGGATTGTCACAAGTTTGATGTTGCCTAGGCCATAGGAAGTTCTGGCTATTGGGGCCCTAAAGAGCAAGTACAGTTTTCTGGGTGGCCAGAATAACAATGGGTGCTACTGTGACAGGAGGGACTCTGTGGGTGCTCGTGGTCAGTCTGTGAAGTCAAGTGGGGGTGGGTGGGGTGAGGTTTGTGGCCCGATCATGAAAATGTACAGACACTAGAGGTGATCTTGAATCTGTTTAATGGCTACTTAAAATGTAACAGAAGCATTTACAATCATAGCAAAAAGAGAACTTTAGTAATAATCTTGAGAAGAAATATAAATGACCCAGTTCTGTAGCAATATAGACCTGAGTACATAGAAATGCACACTGTGAACTGGAGGGAAGAGCAAGTGTCGCAGAGGGATTAGGTAGTCTAAATTAGCTTGTAAGTCTCATGAAGTTTTCATCAGAATCCTAACAGAACTTTTCTGAGAGGAACATGAAAGTAGTTGCAAAATTCATCTAGGAAGACAGATGTGAGGACAGGTGATTGGCTTGAAAACAATTGGTAGAGTAGGAGCTCTGGCCTTCTTGGGTGCAAAGCAAAGCCCAGTGCTAACAGATGCATGGGATGTGACTCGTTCATAAGGCCCTTAAGCCTGGGGCTAGTGTTTCATATTTATCCATGCTTTTTAAAGGAGTCATGTAAAACATTCTCACACTTCTGTTTTAGTGTATGTACACTCTGAATGGACTCGAGATTTAGTTAAGAAAGCAAAGTAGAAGAAAATGGGAGGTGAATGCTGACATACCTTACTTTTACAGGTGGAATGGTCTTTTTGAGTCTGTAAGTTAGCAGCAGTCTTAATGACAGTAATGGTCCTGATGAGTATAGGGGGATTACTAGGCAAACATAGCATGCCAAAGAGTGTGTCAGGGCACGGAAAGAACTCCTTCACTGTCAGATTAAGTTTAAAGGTCAATGCCTAAAGTCCTCAGTTAAAACCATAAGGACATAAACTCCACTCTCCAAGCATGACTAACCGTAGCAATGAGGCCATTGCTACTTGAGTGATGAACTGTGTGCGACCTTGTTTCTGCTTCTGTTGTTCAGAATTTAATGAACACACCCCACTTTTGTATGGAAAGTAGAACAGAAGCGATGAGCCTAGAAGGTGAGATTTTACTTGTGGTAGGACTTGTGGAAGAATTAAAGGCTTTTGATTAGAAAAATGTCTCATGTAAGCAGTATGCATGTATGTATTAACTGTGCTGTGGAGGGGCCCCTATTTAAAGGATGTCTGTGGTAAAGCTTTTTGTAAAGGAAGTAATGTTCCCATAGCTCAGCTAGAATTTCAGTTCAGATTCTCTTAACCTGTCCAAGAAAATCACCCACAAAAGTTGCACTGACCTCTTAGTTTCCTGGCTGTCGTTAAAACAACAAGCCTAGCAGTAGCTGCTGTTACTGAGCACCTACCCTGCCTGGCCTTCTGTGGCAACTTCATTGACTGTCCTGCAGGCCGAGGTGTATACTGTGAATAAGATGGGATTCAGAAGGTCAAGCCACCTTCCTGTCTGATGTCCCTAGCACTAAAGATGTGAGGAGTGACAAGAGGGCGCCTCGTCCCGGCTGGCATGCTGCACTTGCAGGCACTCAAGTGGACTTTTTTTTTCCTGGTGGAGCTGCACTCTGTTTTCATTGCCTTATGAGCCTTATGGGCCTCTGGGCTCTGCTCCTTGACCTTAGGATTATGATGTGGCCTATAAGTCATGTAAATGTTAAGTAACTTGACTAGTTGGGGTTTTTTGTGGGAGAGGGCAGAGATAAAACTACTACTGCTGAACCAAGCTTTGTGGGGGGGATCTTTAAACTCCCTCTTCCCTCTCCTGTTCTGTCTTCCTTACTGGATCTTTTTTGAAACAGTTGTCTCACAATGGATGTGTTTCTTATAGATAATGTTGATGTTAATATATGCTTTGGGGGAATAGGAAAAAACTTCAGTGTTAGTGAAATCACTGAGAAATAAGTAAACTCAGTTTATAAGGCATAGACACAAGAAAATATGATTCTGCTTTTCATAGAGCAATGCTGGATGCTGAGATGGTGTTTTAGAATTGCCTAGTGAAGCAAGGGACCTGCCATTTTGCCATTGGGTGTGGACTTCCTCCAGGGAAGGACCCTAATGTGGGGGAGGAAGCTGACTACTGCTCAGGGCCTTGTTTAGGAGACACTTAGCTGAGAGCCTCTAGTAGTTGGGGCAAGAGATCCTCAACCCTGAAGGCTCAGTTTCTACACTAGCATTAACATTGTTGGGGCTGGGTGTGGTGTCTGGTACATTGTAGACACCGAGAAAATAGCAGCTCCTTCAGTGTCCTTTTATGTGCATTAAGAATAAGGAAGCCACTTGGGTTGTGCTCTGGGATAAGGTTAAGAAAACTGTCAATTTCCTAGAATCTGAAGGAGGCATTTATTTAGCCAGTGATGATGAAGCATCTCTGATAGGCCACATGTATGGTTTTGGCCTTGAGAACCCAGCAGAGGAAGAGGTAAGTGCTCATGGGAACTGAGAGTAAACAAGTATACACAGCAACTCTGTCAGAAAGCCAAAGTCATCTTGGGTAAACTCTCGAGGTGCCTGTAAGTGATTAGGAACCCTTGATGGGGAACTTTGAGGGCGGATTCAGGGGGCAAGAGATTACTTCTGAAGTTAAAAGGCAGCTTTGGGGAAGAGGTGACTTGAGTAGGTCTCTTAAAGACCCGTACATTGTCCACATGTGGGAATGACGAGAAGAGAGACTAGGAATGATTACAGACTCCAAGATGGACACTCAGGATGGCAGCTCGGACTGAGTAAAGCTCAGCTTACACAGGTAGAAGATGAGTAGGCCAGCGATTTGCCGAATATCCCTTGGCCTTTGGGGTCCACTCTTCCTAGCCCTGCTACCTTTGTTCAGGATGCTGATCTTAATGGATAGCATGCCAGGATGCCCTTGCTCCCTGGCTTCTGGTCGGGGTTCACAGGGAGAGGTTCCAATGGGATATTGGAAGTCTGAATGAGAGGAGCTGGTTTGCCACTTGGGTACTGGCTTTGCATCCACAGCTCATGATTCCACTAGGTGTCTACTTACCATCTAGAGCCTTCCCTGTGTGTGTCAAACATCTTGTATATCAGGATGAATTTAGCCAGTGGGGTGATGCCAGCCAGCCATGCTCAGTGCTGCGTTATAGTCCTACTCAAAGTGACCCTAGGAGACAATGACAAGGGGAAACCCCATGAGTAGCACTTTGGACAATTCATCTCTGCCTCTCTCTTTAAGGTGAGTTTTCTTTGATCTCTATTTTGATCTCTGTTTTTCTCCCTTCTTTTCTAGTTCAGCATTGCAGAAGAAAAGTCAAGTGTTTTTGGCTTCAGTGTGCTTTTTCTCAGTGATGTGGCAGTTTATACTTTTCTTCCAAATACAACCTGAAAAGTTAGAGGTGGTAAATGGCTCCATGGCACACTGGCTGTAAATCTGAGCTGGAATGGAATCTGTAAGCCATTATCAGATTCCAAATCAAGCTGCTGTGGCCTTCTCCAGTTTTTGTTTCAATGAAAGTGTGTTTTCATTCTGTCAGTGGATAGTTCACACACCTACTATTAAAAGAGCATTCACAGTGAATACTTGATGCGAAAGAGACTAGTTAAATACTTCAGCTCCAAGGGATTCCATTAAAGTAATAAGGAAATTACATTTAATTTTGAATAGTAGAAAGATTTTTAATGCCATTGCCATTAAGCATTTATCATCTACACACACACACACACACACACACACACGACACTGGTTTCTGTGAGTGAATTCCTGAAGCACAGTTGGCCTTTATATAGGTAGAAAGATTCCTGACGAGTACATAGTTTGATGTCACCTTCTTAACAGCGGAGAAAACCCTGCTTCTCCAAAGAATGGAATGTGATGGTTGATTGGAAACTTTTGGAGTTACAGCTTTTAGCTCTACCTCCCGAATAAGAAAAAAAACATATAAATGAGTCCCCAGATGAAGGCGTGATGGGGTACTTCATGGGCCTAATTGATTCCAGACACAAGCTGTGATTTGTAAGCAAGCAATGACAAGAGGAAGTGAAATCAAAATTAAATTAAGGGTAGGAAGGGAAGAAAGAGACATGAGAAAGAGGTGATGAATTTTCTACAAGCTTCTAAATACGTGCCTGTGAGTATTTAGTCTACAGCCGTGCCTCAGTTATGTCAGAAGGTGAGATCTGGAAATGCCTCAGTCCCTAACAGACCTCTGTCTTGTTTAAGAATCTGTCTTGATGCTCATTGGTTGGTGCGTTTTAGTGAGTTCAGGTGCTTGTTTCGGGACCATGTCACTGCCCAGTGGCATAGCGTCATCTCCTGTGAAGCACAGGACAGGGTGCTTGGAGGACAGCCTTTTCCGCTTATAGTTTGACATTTGGACATTGTTGTAGCTCATATAAATAAATGTCTAGGAACCAGCTGTCCTCAGTGACCACCATATGTGTAGTTGCCTCACCCATTTCCCCCTTTCCTGGCCATCCCTGTCTTCTTAGTGACCAGGCCCTAGAGGACAGGCAGTCCTTTTGTCCCACTTTCCGTACACAGAGCACATGGCTCAGCACATATCTGGAAGTGAAAGAAGTGAATTAGCCTCCGGATTTTCTCTCGTTGTGGCCATGTGGGTTCAGGCCCTGGCCACCTGGAACTTGAGCCTGTGGAATGGCATTGGGCCCATTATCTCTCTGGAGTCAGGTCATTTTCATCTCCTTCACTCCATCCTCCCTCTCTCCCTCCCTCTCTCCCTCTCTCCCTCTCTCCCTCTCTCCTTCCCTCCCTCCCTCTCCCTTCCTCAAAGTCCTCCAGTATTGCCCATTTCCCACAGGACAAGCTCTCAGCTACTTAGCTGGTATCTGGAAGGCTTTTCAAAACTAGCTGCATTGGTTGAGTCCCATGCTTCTCTGATGGTCCTACCAGCTCCAACCAAACTACCCTGTTCATAATCCCATCTGCCATCTTGTCCCATGCATGGCTGCAGCTCTTTCTCCTCTGCAGGCCACTCACTCTCCTCTGCTTTCTCAGAGACTTAGTCTAGTTAACACTGGTCTCCTGAGTTCGAACCCACTGCTGTCTGCTTTTTTAAAAGTGAGAAACTCCATCTGGCCTATGACACCTTTTTAATGCTGCTTTCTGTTATTTATTGGTCACAGAAGACTTAGCTTTCAGGTGAAACTAGGGAACTACTGCTGTGTGGATCCTGCATCATATTATTTGCTTTGGGCCATAGCAGATGGAAGGGGAGAGGTTAAGACTCCATCTTCATGTTTCTCTTTCCTTTAAGAGGATGTAAACATCTAATGGTCCTTATGGCTCCTTTTATGGCCAGAGCCTAACACAGAGTCTGGCCTATAGTAAGGTTTCCTTATATGGTTCTGGAATAGATGACTAAAAGGCATTCCCCAGATATTTGTTTATTGTTTGAACCAGCAGAGATAAGTTCCCCCTTAAAAGCCACACAAGCCCATTTTTCTTTTCTTTTCCAGCCCCAGCAGTCCTTCCTGTAGCATGTCCCCATTGCCTGCCTGGGGTTCAGATTGAAATTTAAATCAGTTTTCTGTCCTCCTCTCTGGGAGATTGGAGAGCAATTCAGTCAGGTCCTCAGTAGTAGCCCTCCAGCACATCAGACTGCCTCCAGGGGGAGCTTCTCAGATTCGCTTATCCCAGAGGCCTCTCCTGTTCTTCATGAAACCATTTCTGTGGTTGCTAAAGAAGCAATCATTTGTGTTTGCTTTTAATTTTAATTCCAACTCTTCATAAAACTTAGTTCTTTTTATAATTCTACCAAAGGGTAACTATACAAAGGCCTGATAGACCCTGTCAGGAATGGGAAGCTTTCTTTTGAAATCTATTTCTCCTATTGTTGGGTGCCTCCCTGTCCCTCCAATCTTGTCAGGTCTAACCTGGGATCTACTCTCCCCTCTCAGTGTTCGTTGTTACCCCCATATATATATTCCTCTAGTATATACCTTAATTTTCTTCTCACAAACACTAACTTACATTATCAAGAGTCTTATAGTTACAAATTACAGAGACCCCAATGCAAATTAGCTTAGATGATCAAAAGAATTTATGGATTGATATTACCAAATGGATTCAGTTGATCTAACGATATCACCACAAGGAGAGTTTTCTTTGTCCCCTCTAGTCTGCTTTTCAGCCTTGGTACTTCTTTGTTGTCATTTTTGATTTTTGTTCCTATACTCCTTTTTCTTTTTCTTTTTTTCTGTTTTTTTTTAAAGATAGGTTCTTTCTATGTAGTTCTAGCTGTCCTGGAAGTCACTATGTAGACTAGGCTAGCTTCGAACTCACAGAGATCTGCCTACCTCTGCTTCCCAAGTACTGGGATTAAAGGCATACACCACCATGCCTGACACCATAGACCTTTTTATTCTACTTTAAAACCACAAATATTAGCTTTGGGACCCTCTTAAAAGTCTCCATAAGCCCTTGATTTGTGGTAGCCAAACAGGAGCGGCTATGTCCTTGTAGCACCCACACAGGTGCTGGGGCTCAGCTAGTTGAGTCAGAGGCCTATCTAAAGCGCAGGCCTCCAGAAGAAATGGATAGGATGTGGGGGGCTTCTTAGCTCACAGCTCTTCAGCTGCAGGGCATCACTGCTGAGTGCTGGGGAGGAGGTTTCCAAAGGAAACGTGAGAGCCCTTCAGAAGGAGCAGTGCATAATGGTGGCCCGAAAGAGCTGCCTTGCATTCAAAGTTGTGCCCTCTACCCGTGTTAGATACATTGTAAGTTCACAGTACTGAAAATGCCTCTGAGAACCAGGTCTTCCTCTCTTCCTCCTGAGCACTGTTTGAACATCCACTGTACATCTGGCAGACAAACATAAGTAAGATCATCTCTGATTTTAATGAAAAGTCAGGCAGGCATTAAGGTTGATAACGAAAGCCTGTTATAAGTGCTGTCACCACAATGGCAGATAGTGAGGTGCTCACACAGGAGAGACAACTTTTTAGCTTGACCTTAAAGGGTACCACAAGATACCACCAATTGTGAGAGGACAGATTTCTCCTGAAGACCTCTGTGAACTATCAGCCATTTCTATAGTGGACTGACGGGGTCAGATATAGTTAGAAGCTATTTCTGCTGGTACTTATGAGTCAGGCTGGCAGCAAGAATGATGACCTAGTCAGCTGTCACAGTAACAAATCTAGGCAGACCCAGTAGGGACTTGAATTAAATCCACAACCAGAGGGACAGAAAACAGTCAAGACATGTTTGACAGGACATAAGCTCCATTAGATACAGGAGATGACAATGTTAAAGATATCATTGAGGCTTAGTTGGAGTTAGAGGTGATTAAGTGGGTGCCTATATTTTGTGCTGTTATCTGAGGTACATGGCTAACAATCAAGTGACACATTCATCAGATAGCTGCAAAGACAGATGTGTACTGCAAACCTGTTTTCAATGCCAGGGACAAAGACCCAGGTGACATGCATGTAAATGGAGACTGAGACTTTGGAGAGTGAAGAAAAGGCTCTGAGGTTAATCATGGGGAAAGACATTCGAGAGGTCATCAGAGCATAGGCAACCCAAAGCATCAACTCTGGAGAAGGCAGGAATGTGGTGGGTTCTCCACTTAACATGTAGGTTAGTTCTTTTTTATTTTTGAGATAGGGTTTCTTTGTGTAACAGACCTAGCTGTCCTGAACTAGCTTTTGTAGACCAGGCTGACCTTGAACTCACAGAGATTCACCTACCTCTGCCTCCTGAGTACTGCCATTAAAAGCATACACCACCACCGCCTGGTAGGTTAGTTCTTGATGAAGGTGGTGTCACCGAAGATGACTTATAGTCTAAGGATAATGGCAAGGATCCTCTGTTCCTAGAGAGTGATCTGTGGCTAAATAACTTATTAGCCCTACTTTCCTCCTTGATAATAGGTGAGGAAAGTAGTTTTTAAATGAGGGGATTAAAATGAATAAAGGACTTTGAAAGTGCTCAGCCTAGACAGTAGATGTGGGCTGCTCTGCACATGTACATTCCTGTCTCTGCACTGGCCCACCAATCTAAGTGTAGAAGTAGCTTATTGGACTTAAATATATTTGTTTCTCAGAAAACTGGGGCTTTCTGTGCAATTATGCAAGTGCCTAACACCATGAAGGCTTTTCAGATCATTTATTGGGTTGGTTTTTTTTTTCTGCTGGTTATCAGTTTGACCTCCAGCTTAGATGTGACTTTCTTTTGTTTCTTCTGCATTTTACATATTTTTGATTGTTCCTAATACATTATCATGTATAGTTTCTTGTCTTCTTTCCTACCCTCCTTCCTTCTCTTGCTCCTTTCTTCCCTCCCTTTTCAGTATCCTTCGTCAGAATCTTTCCTAAAACTGGCATGCTCCATTAGTTGCCCGCACTGGGCAGTTTGTGGTGTATTACTTCAGTCAGGCTACTTTCCTCATGCATCTGTAGAAGTTGGCAGTGTTTCGAGTCTTCTCCATCAGGGCCTGGAATCTGAACTTGCTGTCTTTTCTTCCTCTTCCGTTTTCCCAAGTCAATGTCTTGAACCACTGACTGCATCTATGTGCCCACAATAACAAAAGTAGTATGAAGCTGGAATCTGGAATCTGATTTAAAGGAGAAGATTGAACCAAGTTCATTAAGTTTTGGTCTTTTTTTGAGCCTAGATTAAAATAGAATTGTATTCAGAGTGTGAATATGTTGCTGAATCCCTAACACTCATTGAGCCTGGCATCGTGTGTGTTCATTTTTCAGTAACTGGGTAGGTCACTTTTTTATTTATTATGAACACAAACACTGATGCTAACAGCTGACATGTGAAAGGAAAGAAGGTGCTGGTGATGAAAACCATTTAATGATTAGTGAGGAAACAAATATTGTTTAATGAAAATAAAAACCATGTCGAAAGGGCCTAATGCTGACTTTTGGAAATATAAGCATGTTGCGGTCTTTTGTGTACCCTCTGTCCTGTACAGTAGATATTGTTTAAAATTGCTTGGGAACTGGAGCTTGCAATTGTGAGCCTGGAATGTCCTGCAGATAATTAAGTTGTGGTCAGGCTTTGGAAAAATAAAAAGTTCTCGAACTATGATTTTATAAACATGCTACAATAACATTTCTTTATATTTAACAGTTTCTTATAGAAAGTTGATACTCTCATGAGGCATTGATTAAAGGTAAAACATCAAGAAAGAAAAAATATTAAATTAAAACTTCACTTAGGATGTTGACAGTTGGCTTGTAATATTAAACAGATGTGTATGTTCCTAGGGATAGTCTTCCTTCTGAACTGAATTGCTAAGTTGTATTTTTTTATGACAACTACAAATTTTTGATCAGCTAATAATTTTAAATACCCATTCTACAATCTTCAGTATCTAACTTCATCTGTAGTTTGAGCCTTCTCAATGATATAATGACTGGTGAGACCTTTGCTGCCTCTTCTAAAGCCTTTCATTTTCTCAACCCCCCCATCCCAAAGCTTAGCCCAGCTCTTCTGATTTCATGATGCATTCTTGGAGATTGATTCCTTGAAATAATTTTAGGATCATTGGGTGGAATTCTACCCTGGCAGATTTATGTCTGTAGTTTCCTCCCATGTAAGCTTTGCTTTGGCATTTGAGCACACAAGCTGACCTACATTGTGGTATTGTGTTTGTGTGGTCAATTGTAAAGGCTTCATAATATGTCTGTAGAGCCAGCCATGCAGATCAACCCATACCCCACGCTGTGGGGCCAAAGAAATGCCAGTGAGGGGACCTAGAGGAAACCCGGCCAGGAGTGAGGAGATGCAGTAAACTCTTTTGCTTAGGAGGCCTTCACCCTTGCACTCTCTAAGGCCAGAGTCTAGTGGACCTGGCTAGAATAAGAGTGGGTTAGATAGGTGGGTGAGTTCCTTTCTATGACATGAGGTAAAAAATACTTTGTGACGTTATAGTCTTCCACTCTTTTTGCATGATTAGATAAACTCTGGATTGCCGTGTTTAGGCTAATGTCAAATTTAAATGTAGACAGCATTTTTGTTGTGCAGTCCTTGATATGCATGCATCTTAAGTTTTCTGAAAGGTGTCTGGTTACACTGGACAGAGCTTTGGGGCCTTGGGTACACTTATTTATCTTGAAACCATATATTGTTTGCACAGTCTTCTTTGGGGAATCAGGGTTTTGTTGTTGGTTTTTTCCTCTGCAGATTGTATTTGGAAAGCTCTGATTCGGGGCCTTAAGTATATGGGAGATATTTTTAGTAAACACAAAGGCTTTCTAGACTATCTAACAAAGCAAAATAAAACAAAAAAAATTATAATACAGAAATGTATTTTGCTTCAAAAATAATGGATTCTCCTTATTGGCTTGTTACTTTAGTGTGACTGTTCTGTATGTATGTGGGCATGTATATGTTGTCCGTGTGTGCGCGCGCGTGTGTGTGTGTGTGTGTGTGTGTGTGTGTGTGTGTGTGT
>LOJH01000424.1:5204-30334 GCA_001685095.1 Ellobius talpinus | reverse complement strand
GTGTGTGTGTGTGTGTGTGTGTGTGTGTGTGTGTGTGTGTGTGTATGGAGAATGTATTTTTGTATGTGTTGTCTTTCTATCTGCCAGGTTTTCCCAGAAGTGAGAACATTGATTAACTGTACCCTTTTGAAAAGACTTGCAACTCTGGGCTATGTACAAAAAATAAATTCAGCATAATTTGTTGCTCTTGAAAGAGCCACCCAGTTTTAACTTAAGACTCTGAAAGGTGATAAAATGTATCATTAAGGGGTTGTGTGTACTGTTTTTTTCCCCTAGTCTTTATACTGCTTCTTTCCAGTTCTCTTCCAGCGTTTTGCTATTAAGGACTCATGCAAATATTTTGGATAGTTCTCTCTAACCAGAATTGGTAATTATTAACAGATTTAAGTAGAAAATTCTGTTTCACTTTGCCATTCTTACTGCATCATAAGATAACTCTGTAAATGATACTCATTTATAGATATTTTGGCTTGCTCACAGATCCTAATTTCAGTATTACGCTTGACTGAGCAACAAGCTGCTGTGATCAGCTAAGGGAATTGTATTAGGCAGGCTTTATTTTCTATGTCTCTGTAGTTTACAGTGTCTTCCACCCCTCAGAGAAGCAAGCTTTAAGAGTTGGTTTTTTAGTTTTCAAATTTAATATTCCTAACACAGGGCAAAGGAAAGCAAGAAGTTTCTCAGAGCAGGTGACGATTTCTTACTTGCATTTTGAGACTCACACGCTGCCATCTCTCATCATCTTGTTTGGTCCTCCCTCTTCCCCACATAGCCTTTGCATCTTTCCAGCTGCTTTGCAGATAGTGAAGTAGGTGTGTTAAGAAAGAGGGGTTGCATTGCTCCTGCCCCAGGATAGGAGTGCTTGGATCTCTTCACTACTCAGTTACAAATTGGAACGAGAAGGCACTTATTGGTCCCTAGTGGCCTGATATGGGAACTGCATCTCTTGAAATTTTCATTAGATGAAAACTTCATGAGTTTGGTTGGAAAGACAGAAGTTAATAATTGTAGCTAGGTTATCTTATTGAAAATGTTCTTTGAGTTGCAGTTGCTTTCCTGCCTGGGCTTAGGTAAAGTTTCTTTGAAAGCTTGGGCACTAGATTTCCACCTGTCCTTTAAGCCACTTAGGACTTGAAGGGACAGTTTGAATAGTGTGTGCTAAGAAGATTGAGGAGTTCTGGTGGAACTTGTCTTTGTCGTCTTTTTGTCAGGTTTTCATGAAAATGATGTGTTTGTTACTGTGGTCACACTGTGATTAAGCTTTGGCTGATGTAGGATATTTTATTGTCCCTGTCCTGGAAAATTATAGCAGTTTTTATGAGAAGTGGTTTGTGGGTTCACACAGCCCACTCGGAGTGCCACTTACTATAATTCTCTTCTAAAAGAACCATAAAACATCATGTAAATTGTTTAAAAAGGGAAAGGTCTTTTATGAGAAAGACGAAACATCTCTCCAAGCTTCCTTTTGTTTCTTACTGCAAGCTTCACAACTTAGCTCAGTTTATCTGGAGCAGGGAAGTTAGCAGATAGAGCGTGTGGTCCGAGGCCAGCAAGGCTATGAGCTGCCGCTGCTCAGCTCTAAGTCAGTGTTGATGTAGTATAAAGACCTGCTTTCTGTGACTTTGGGTGAAGCTAAGGAAAAGGCGGAATGAAATGATGTATAAAAAGGAATTTTAAAAATTTTTTAAAGCTCTCAGCACTCACATAAGGAAGCCATGTGCTCATAATCTCCATTAAGATGTGATTTTTGGTAGTCAGTCTTGTAAGGCACGTATTGAAATTCACATGTAGGCTGACCTAAAGAAGCTCTTGTCCCTTAGCAGTTTATCCATGCCAGTTGGCTTGCTTTGTTCAGTTTATGTGCAGTGTATGAAGAAAGCATAAAATGGCGCAATCACAAGGCCAAAGTTCTTTCATGGTTTTGTACAGATGCCTTATTCTGATCCTATCTTGGTTTGAGCATGAGCTTACAGCAAGCAAGGGCGGAAATTGGGAATGGTTTTCTATGGCAGTTACGTCCTGCTCTGCTTCTAGTCATTCCACACAGGTCGGTCCTACGCTGAGCAAATCGGTATAAGTACACGACAGTCTGTGTACATGTGAAACGGGAAATTGGGGAAGGTGTTCATTTTCTGTGAGGATACAACTTATGGTAGATTTAATTTTAGAGCCACTCCCTGGGTCCATGTAAGATCATTATACTTGCAAGGACTTCTTTTAGAGGCAGGATTGATCCATCTGTAGCCACAGAAACAGTCACCTCTAAAATATGCCTCGATTCAAATCAGTCTTGTTAAAATGCCCATTATCTGTGCCTTAGAAACTGTCTAATTTTGTGGCTAGAAGAAGTGCCTGTTAATCGCATTTCTGTGTCTGACCAGGAGTGCTGGTGAGGCCACCAAATGTGGCTGTGAGTCTTTTTCTGTCTTCCGCCTGCAAACTTCCTGTGTGCATGTGATCTCATAAAGAATAGCAACCTAGGATGTATTCTGTGAACATAAATTCCCTTTTGCTGTAAAAACTGGACACACACAAACCCACCTTCCTAATATGTAAACCCTTTAAGACTATTCCACATTCTGTACTTTCTATTTTCACTTTTCTGCTGTTAGAGCATGTCTACTCAATCACTATGATGACAGAAGCAAATTTGGGGACTAGAAAATGAATCTGTAATTGGAGTGGAGAATGAAAAAAAGGAATGATGCTTCTCATGTCATGATATGTGTAGGAAAGCCACGAGGAATGCACAGACTGGTTACAGGACAGCCCTCAATGTCTGTTTTTCCCAGCATTGTCTGACAGGGTCGGGGGCCCCTTGTCCAAGATGTTCGCTTGAGAAGCCTGTCTGTGTTTCAGCTTACCAAGCAAAGCATTTCAGCCAGGGCTGGATGTCCATGCCGATTTCTACAGGGACCTGGAACCTCTCTACATTAGAGAGTGCTCTTAGAGGGTTATGCAGTGCTGTGGGGTGACTTCATGGTTGTCCTGCCGGATCAAGAGTTCTGTGTTTGTGAGGGTCTCCTTTTTAGACTAGGAAGTAGTTTTGCTTGTTTTGTTTTAGCACAGACAAAATTCCTAATCATTTTAAAGAACCATACACAAGAGTTTATTGAAGAATATGCTTTGCTTTCTAAGTTGTCCGACTAGAAGATAACCACATCAATGTTGCTAACCACTTGTGTCCAGAAGAATGTTTATTTATTCTTTTTTGTTTGTTTTTCACTTGAGTCATCTAAGAAGTATTTTTCATGGACTTTGAGTGATGCCAACTCATTTATCAAATTGTAACATTTGTATGTGAAAATCTTCATCATAAGACAATTTCCGCTAGAAGAGAGGCATGCTCTTTGAATTCCACCCCCCAAAACTGCAACTTCAGAAAATATGTAAGAGATGTAGCAATTAACCTACATGCAGGTTTCTAATACTAGAAAATGGGCAGCTAGTTACATTCAAAGACAGGATCTGATGGGCCCAAATTGCTTAAAACAGCACAGTTACTGAAGATCTTCCCTAGGGAGCTTGAGAAACCATTTAACAGATGAAAGTACATTCTGAAAAGTCTGACCTTACAGGCAATCATAAAATGAATCAAAACAGTGCTTTTTCCCCCTGAAATGTACAGAGCCCATCTGTGTCTAATCCAGTAATTATAGACTGTGTTCAATTACCTTTTCAAACTTGGAGCAGACTGGAGACTAGGCAGTGAACAAACATAGGGTTTTGTCTAGACCTCAATTGACCACAGTCTAAAACGTGAATTTATATCTAATTTTATTTTTTGTTTGGTTTGATAGTTCTTAGAGGATTCATTTTGCTACTTGGTGTTTCACCCTCTTGATCTTAGACACCGCCTTTTCTCCTCACAAAAGCTTTTGTATCACCGTGCCTTAGCTTTATGGAGGTTTAGTTTGTGAGCACTCACTGCTGCTGCCAATCAATAATCTGCGCTGGAGAGAAGGCTGCACTGGGCTGGGGGAGGGGATTTTGCCAGTGAGTAGCATTTTTTAAAATAGTCCTTTAAATGTGTTGCTGCTGACTGTAACTCTTTGTTGTATGTTAGGGAAAAATAATTTTTTCTTAAACATAAAAACCCCTTGGTAATTTTCTGTTGCTGTGTCCATTTACCATTTTCAAAAATACATGAAGATTGCCAAAAGAAATCTCTTTCCCTCTTCTATCCAGTGGTACAGGTTTGTGTACATTCATTTTATTGTGTTTGCAGACTTTGTTATAAGATGCACTTCCAACCCTTAAATAAACCAGCTTATGATATGATAAATCAGATTGTTACATTTTGTCCAGGAGCCTTAACAGTTCAAGTTTTGTTTTTTTTTTCAAATGCAAAACAAAAGATGACCACAACCTTGTGGTGGCATGGCCTCTTCCTTGTTGATTAGTGCCGCTTCTCTCATGCCAGTAGTGTTGCAGGCAATCGTTTTGGGGCAGTATCATTGCATACCAGTGGGGATTCTTCCAGAGACTTTAGGACCACTTCTAGTATATTATTTTTAGGTAGCTGTGTTCCTTTAGAACGCACCCTCTTTGGGAAGGGTTAAGCACCGACACAAGGGAGAGACTTATTGTACTTGGTTGCATAGATGCACTTTCTGGAGTCACCTGAGAAAATGAAACCTATCACAGATCGTGAGTGCCTTCTCCAGAGTAAGGCGAGCTGTATGCCTAGAACACATGGCACCGTGCTTCCTCTGTCTCCTTCCTGGCTCCCATTCTGTGGCAGTGTTGACACAATATTACTGGAGACTTCCTGACAGGAACTGTAGAGACACTTGGGATCATCTACCACCCATCCTTACCTCTTTAGAGAGCAGTTTCTGTGCCCATCTGTCCACTGGTCCAGCTCCTCCCTAGCTCCTGCATTCATTGCCTAATGTGAGAACTCGCTTGGTTGTGTAGGTTTCATATTAGCTGATTAACCCTGCTCAGGCAGCTCCCATTCAACTATAAGTGCCTTTAGATCAAGGCTGGGTGGATGTGTGTTCTCCCATTATATCCCAACTCCAACACAACGCCTGGCTTGTGGCAAGCACTCTGCTCTTGTTGACTGAGTAGAGACAAAATGGATCTTCCATTGAATTCTTAGTTTTGAAAGATCGTAGTGAAGGGTCCTTAAAGTTAATACAAATCATATCTGAATGATACTTAAGTTCACACTCTTTTTCTGTAGCCCAAATCCCAAAGATAGAGCTTTATTTCCCTCTATTAATTTTTAAGTGATAATGATAAAATGAGTTTTGTCTGTGGAATCTCATTTTTTCCTTAAAGCTTCCCTGCCTGTTGCTGTGCTGACTCACGAACAGCTTATGGCAGGTTATATGCAACTGTTTGCCCCACTTGCAGTGAGAAAGCCAAGAAACAGTTCTGGTTTGCACATCTACAAGCCTTCCTGATTTCCCTGGAAACTTTACAGGGATAATAGAATTGAGCACTCACTATTTGAAAGATGCTGCTTAATGTGGTGATGTCATAACGCAGAAGCCCTGGCCTTTGTGATTGTGAAGTGTGAGATTAGTGGTGATGTCTCCTCTGTGACAATCTCACTCTCTGTCCTTGTATATCTGCTATCCCCCACCTTGGTCATCAGTGACATGACTCTCCTACTCTGAGGTTGAGGGGGAAAGAAACCATGTTCATATAAAGGTAGTGAAGGAGCATTAGTCTAAACAGCCCATAGTTCTCCAGACACATCACAGACCACTGGCTCTGACCATTCTTTTCTGTTGGCTGTCAGTTTAAAGTTTAAAGTGTAGAATGATTTCTTTTATTTTAGACCAAACTTTGGGGTTTCAGAGACTTAAAGTGTGTCATATTTAGTAATACATTTAAGGACTGAAAATACTCCTTTCTTAAAAAAATACTCCTTTCTTGTGATCTGTATGCTGGGGAATGTGGCCCCTAAAACCAGCCAATACACCTTTAGAGCCAGCAATAGAGAGGGCCATAGTCATTAGACCCAAGACAGGTGAGGAGGTGCATCTGGATATGACAGTGACGGCTGAAGTCTCCAGCAGTTGCCTGCATGTCTTCAAACCCTGTCCCTCTGTCTTTTGATCCTGACTCTCCCCTGGCTAGAGGAAGAGGAGAGCTGTTTCTGGGAGACTCAGGCCTGCCTGGGACAAAGCTGAGGTTGGAGACCCAGATCACAGCACAGGTGTAGTCTCTAATCCATACAGACCTTAGTCTCCAGGTTTGCTGGTGATAGTTCCAGATCTCCTGTCTCTCATCTCCTCTTGGTCTTTGAGAAGTCTTAAGATTTTTTTTTTAGACTTTGACTGCTTCTCTTAGCATCCTGAATTGGATGTATTCATATCCATTTGATGTGTATATTATCATATTCTTGAATTGCACTCTTGAAACTAGTTGGAAAGTTTCAAGGCAAACATTTGGTTTTCTGTTAGCCCACAAATTGGGCCATGGTTGTTCAATGATGGCCTTGTGTTGACTGAGGCAGTATCACATTTTAGTGTATTTTGTTAGCCCACAGAGCACACCAAATGTCCTGTCTGACTGCAAGCAGTATTCACTAATAATAACACCAGCTTGCATCTTCAGACCTAACGTGCTATCCAGAAATACAAAAAGTCTTGGTGAGACGCCCTGGAAATGTAGCTGTGACATGCCCCACTGGCCCCAATGCCAACATTAATGGTGGTTTTCCAGTGGACTTGAATGTGCCTTGGAGGACTTTCCCACAAACCTGTCAAATATGGGAAAGCCATCCTCGGTGGTATGAGCTGTTGGAGTACAGGCTGCTTGCTGTATGTGTGCTTGTTAGTCAGCAGTAAAGGATGTATTAGTGGGCACTTGCATTCCTTGCCCCCAAAGCACCCTCTGTCTCTGTCATCCACAGGACCACTCTCCTTTTGGAAGCTCACTTTATCTCTGACCTTAACCAGACACCTGCTGCAGATACTGCTGTGTTCCCAAATGACTTTTGTGCCTATTGGATCACAATTAGGAGCCAGAATTGAATCAGGTTGTTTGGAAGCTTTCTTATGATTTTTTTCCCTAATTGGAATTAGGAAAGAGTCATTCTTTGTGTGGAAGTCTGGATTTTAAGACAGAGTGCTTAGGTGCTGGAGGTAGATATTCTCACTGTAGCATTGCAGTGAGAGACTAACAGCTGTAATGCAGAGAAAACACAGATTGGAAATCTGCATTTCTGGAGGAGGCTTTGGTATCTGGCTGCAGTTGCTTTAGAGATCCAGCTGAATTGGCACTCTTTCTGTCATTGGATCATGCAAGCCAATGATACTAAGTAGGATAATGCTGCCTCTACGGAGCATTTGCCAATGTTTGGGGTTTCTGCTTGCCTTAGGGTCTGATATTGGCATATTGTAGGTAGCAGTCAGGGATGCTGTTAAATATATTCTGGTATGTAAGTTTTCCCCTTAAACACAACCTCTTCCTGACCCCAGGCAAATTAACATGAAACCCCCAATCTCAGCAGAGATGAGGCTGATAAACCTAAATATTAACCCACCCTTCATATGTGATATAGCACATAGTAACATCTTCTCTCCTCTTTTCAGAAGCTAATTACAATTAATGTCTGTTCAATGGGACTAAGGATATACATAAACTAGTTGTAAGGATTAGGTTCAAGCTAACCTAGGGATATGCACCAACTAGTTGTAAGTGTTGCTAGTGAGTGGTACACACTCCGATCCCATATTTCTGATCTTCTTGCATATAGCCAATCTGGTATAAAGATAATGTCTGTTGCATGGCTTTGAAAGGGTGGATTCCTATTCTTTCCAGGTCAGGCTGTACTGAGCACCTGGGCAATATCCATTCCAACTTTAAAGGACTGGAAGTGATGCCTGTTCATAACTTGTCAGTAACACTGCTTCAGAGTTATGCCATCCACCCCAGGATTTCCTCTGAGAGTGACATTCAACCCGCATAGGAAAGAAACAGTTACCATTTTAAGAACAAAAAATTGTGATTTTAAAAAGCCAAATGTTGTACTCACAAAACAACAATAACAATGATGTCCACGGTCTGCTAAGTGTGGGCTGGCAGACAGTGGACTTACTGGAGACAGCTCTCAGTGCCTTTGGTTCACCTGTCAGCTCACCTTTAGACAAGGACTAGACTTCCCTAGTAGACTCAGTAAAAGGGAAGCTTGTAGGTGACTGGAGGATACTGGAACATGAGCAAGGGGCCTTCCATTCTGCACTTAAGAGCTATCCCAAACCACCTGCATTTTATACAAAAGCTTCAGGGTTCTTTTAGATTCTTTTCTAAAATTTTTATTTTTAAGCCATGACCTGTGGTTCTCTCTGTTTCTTCCCTCTTCTAGAACTCTGGGTAATCCAGACTGAAACTGCAGGGGATTTTGTGAGAGTGTGTGAGAAGTCATCTCCTCCTTGGCACATTTGATATTTAGTGCCCATCAGTTTTTGGAAGAATCAACAGTGCTTTCCTCCAACTCTGTAGCTCTGAATATTGTCTCTTGCCCCGGACCCTCCAATTTATAATTCCTGCTCAGACTCCTTTTACACTGTCCAATTAGAGGCATCTGTAGCTACCCATATATCTGGATGTCTGGTTAAACAGTAAGTCTGATTGCTGTGTGTCACATATACTGGGCACATGTCTGTCTCAAGGAATATGTACTGGTTGTCTCCTCTGTTTGGAATGCGTTTGCCAAGTGTCTGCATAGAGATATGCATGTGGCTGACTCTGAGCTCTGCATCAAACCTGCCCTCATTGACAGCTTCTCAGAGGCCCTCATGACTACTGTGTTTAAAATGTAACTCAGCTCTCTTCCCGAGCTCTGCCTCAGTTTCCCCTGCCTCACCCCGTGGGTGCTTCCCCCTACACTTAAATTCATCCAGCACTATATTAACCAATTTTTTTATTGCTGGAATTTGTTATTTTTTCAAGAATAGTGTAAATTTGATTGCATAGTATGTAACCCTTTGAAATCATTCTACTTAGCCTGACTATAGGAGTGTGCTCTCGGGAGTTACTCAAGGATGTTTCCTTCCTGCCTTATCACACAGCAGTCTCCTGTTATATGGAGAACTGTAGTTATCTATCACCTTTGGAGTAGGCCCTGGCTGCTTTTCAACAATTTTGAATTGAGCTTCTATAAATATTTGTAAGTGTTTGTGTCAGCATAAAGTTTTCTTTTCTCTAGGGTTAATCCCTAGGAGTGGGATTGTCAGTTCATATGGTATTTGTTAACTTTCTGAGAATCTGCCTGTAAACAAATGTCTATAGCAACATTATTTATGGTGATAAAATAGTGAAAATATCCAAGGTCCATTAGCATTGACTGCTCTGATTGAATTTTTGTTTTTAGACTGTGATCAGGGGTTCTCAGTTTTTCCTCCCCCTTCCTGCCCTTATTGCTCTGGTTTAACTGGACTTTAGAGGGCTTTGTGAAGATACATACATACAAACAAACATTATCTATCAGTAGAAAAAAGTCAAGAATTGATGCTTGCTACAACCTGACTGTATCTTGAAAACATGGTAAGTCCAAGATGCCAATCACTACGGACTACACAGTGTATAAATCCATCTTATATATGTCTAGAAGGCAAGTACATAGGGAATCAGAAGTTAGAGAAAGATGCGGAGTAACTGATAATAGACATGGGGCTTTAGGGGTAGTGCAAAGGCAGTGGCTGCTTGCACTATTTGTAAATATGGTAAAATATTAAAACATGTACTTCTAAATGAGTAGATTGTGTGCTGTGTAAAATAAATGCCAATAAATCTATTTTTAAAAAATATAACTTGCTTTCCAACATAACTGTCCCATTATGTATTCCCACCAGCAATGTATTCAATGGCACTTGCTATTGTCAGTAATTTTTATCTGTTGTCTTTCATCTATCTGTTTGTCTATCTGTCCGTCTGTCTATCTCTATGCTAGGGAGTGAGCATGTCAGGCATTACTGTCCTACCAGGCTCCCCCTGGCTCTGTGTCAGCGGTCTGATGGCTGGGTAGTGCCACCTGTGCTAATAGCACTTCCCCAGGTGCCAGGGATGCTGGCACCTTTCATGCACCTGTTTCTCTTCTTTGTAAGCAGTCTGTTCGAGTCTTCTGCTCACTTTTAAACCAAATTGCTTTTCTTGGCTTGAGTGAAATTCTTTAAATATTCTGGATATAGGTACCTTATCATATATGGGGTTTGAAATACTTTCATAGTCTCAGAATGCACTCATCTTTGCTCTTAAAGACGTTTGTTGGTCACCTGCAGGGTTCATCTGTTGACATAGAGTGTGCTCAGGGAGAAACTCAGTGTTTAATGACTTTTGCCATGCAGCAACAGATTTTTTTTTCCTGACAGGCAGCATGTAAATGTAAACCGATTAAGCCATTTTCTGGTTGCCGCATTTCTTTCCTCTTTCTGTCTCTGAGGGATTAGCAATCTCTGTGGAGGTTACAGAGCTGCTGTGATGCCGGCTGACTTGGACGAGTCCCCTTCTGCTCCTAGTTTTCTACTCCCCCTTTTGACCCACATTTCCTGACTCACGTCTTGAGCTGAAGAATCCCTCGCATACTGTGTCCTGAATATGCATGAAGAAGCCGCTTTGTTCTCTTTGGAGTGTCACATCAGTGCTACAAACTCTGCCCTCTTCCCCAAACTAGGTTGGTGACTCTGTTTTATGCTCTTGTACCATTCCTGTGGTTTTTTTTTTTGCCTCAGAGAGCTTGAGTTGTTTATCCTTACTTTAGTGTTTTTCTCTTTGCCTCATTGTAAGTCGTTGACTTCCAAATATTTTTCTTCATGTATTCCCCAAAAGAATTTTGAAACAACTAGGTAACCTCTCTCACTTGAACAGGTTATAATTTCTAGCTGTAAAACTTAATGTGTTATGGCACAGCTTGCTCACCCCTCTTCGGAATATGCCCTGTGGTCTTTGATGCTGCACTTGGTCACCTCTGCTGTGCATCAGGACTGGCTCTGACAACCCTTTCCAGTTTCAGGGCCACAGCCTTGCTTTTCCCTGATGAATTTGAACTTCCGCTCCAGATCTCATCTATGTTTGTGCTGACTTGGCACTGGTCATCCTACCGGGGGTTCTGTGCAGCAAAGATGGGCTTGTGAACAGAAATGAAAGTCTGGCTTACATTTATTTGGTCAGTGTTGGGATCAAAACCAGGACCCCACACATGCTAGCAAATATGAGATTTAAAGTGTTCCAGTGGTGACCAGCAGTCTTTCAGTGCTCTGTGTTGTTTCCTCTGTAGTTATCATTGACAAGTGAATCAGAACAAGCATGTGGGTTTCACTGGAGGGGCCTCTCAAGGTCAGAGACAGGCTCCCTTCGTCTTTGTAAGTGGCTGCGCACAAGCTGATGACAGCACACTTTTCTGGAGTGTCAACACTTAGAACCAGTTTCATTCTTAGCTTCCATGAGTTGTGGAAAGGAAAAGAAGACAATGGAATCTCACAGAATTATGAACCCAAACTGTCAGATAACAACTCATATTTTCCATTCATTTTGTTGAATGGGAAAAAAATGGGAGTCTCTGAATTGTGCAGGTTGAATTTGGTTGGTCAGTCTTTAGAGCCTTTTCTTCCTCAGCTTTAACCTGCTGCTGGGTGTCCCTTTGATGGAAGAACTGGTTTGATCCAGTACAGTGCTGTCCAAGACTGGTAAGATCTGCCTTTGTCTCCAGTGGGAGCTCAGCTGGTGTCCAGCCTGCAGGAAAGGAACCCAGTGGGGCAATGTGGGGAAGGGGGTAGAGGGAAGGTAGCAGCAACTGTGGTTCCTAGCTGTGTCAGGAACACGCCAGTGTCTCCTCCAGGGATGCCCAACCTCTGCCATAGAAACTGCAGCTGAAGCCTGTGCCAGGCAAAGCTGAGCACAGTTGTTGTTTTTTTTTTTTGCTTTGTTTTTATACCCGTTTCCACAACTCAAGGCGTGGACCTCAGTAAAAATAAATAAACAAATAAATAAAAATTAAAAGAAATCATTGATACTGAGTATAGGAAAAACTTTCGTTGTATGACTGGATTTCAAAGTCATAAACCTTTTCAGTTTTCTTTGAAAAGATGTTGAAGAGACAGTATGATTTTATACTTTTATTCCTGATAGTCTTTATGCTGTGAGTTAATTTTCAAGAGCAAAAATATTCTTTACTGCAGCATTTTTATTGACTCAGGAGCCCTTAACTGTCTTTCCGTTCCCTACTTTGCTTCAGGTAGCTGTTGTTGTTTTTTCTTTTCAAGTGTTCTGCTCAGACATTTACATTTCTTTGATGCTTTTATCTTAATACTGTTTTCACACAATTAGAAAGTACTGTTGGCATTTCTTCTCTCTCACCTGTGCTGCTTTTGAGGCGTCTGGTAGGTGGATGGCTTAGGGGTGTTTCATGTCATGGAGCTCTGTGTGTGTGTAACATTAAGTATGTGGTACTACAGAAGAGATCTGGCTGCCGACGGCGGCTTCCCCGCCTGCAAACAAGAGACCCTGGTGCTGAGTAATACCCTGGTTGTCTCTGTTTTGCTCTAGAAAATCTAACACAGATTTTCGATTGCCTTTTAAAAGGCTACCCCTTCCCCAGGAAACCTTATCTTTACTTTGGCATCTGGTTTTCTGTGAAGTCATAATTTTAGATCAGAATTTCCAGCTGTGGCATCTAGTTTTATGGAGCCTGGACTAAGAATGAAAAACTTGGCTACGTGTCTCAGTGTATAAAATGAGTGTTATCTCTGTGTGTGTGAAACAGTGCGGTGGTTGTGGCTAATGATTTTAGTTTGCAGGGTTATTTTCTAAGACAACGGACAGCTCAAAGGAATGGGCTAGGTTTGCCCTTCTTCCAGTGTCCCTTGACATAATGTGGTGTGTGCATCTCCACAAGGGAGAAAAGTATAAAATGGCAGACTGCTGGCAGCCTTCAGTGACTCCCTCACCTCCCAGATGAGGAAACTGAGGCCTTGACTTTTCCTGTGTCAGTGAGAAAATGGTCACTAACTGGAAGTGAAAGGAGTTGGAGTTAATCCTATTAGGGGAAATCACATGCCATGCTGTGACAATGCAGAGGCCCTGTGCAGAGAAATCCCCCACCCATACCCCAATGACAGCCCTGCTCAGAGGTTGCCTGTGCCTGGGACTAGGAGGGCTGGGAAACCAGTGGAACAGGAGACAGTTTGGAAGAACCTCTCAGGATTTAAAAATGTTTCCACTCTCTACTCTCTAAATCAGCTCTTCAATTTTTATTCTAATGAATTACAAAATCAGTGGTTTGGAATACAAGAATGCCTTGATATAGCAAATTGGTGCTCGTTACAGCAGAATTTGTCTTGCAGAACTAGATACCTGGTTGTCTAGCAATGGAGGCATGGCTCCATTGTGGTCTGTGTAAGAGTGGGATGTTAATGTTCTTTTAGAAGTTTGAAGAAGTTTTTGGTGCTAAATGAAATAAGTGAGCTATGGACTATGATTTCATTCCTGTAGAGAGTGTAGATGTACAAATTGTAGTATAGAGTTTATTTCAGAGTGCTGTCACTATGGGTTGATTTTACTTCCTAATTCTGCATAGTTCATAAACTGTCTACCATAAGCAGAAAATAAGGCCATAAAATTTTAAGGCAACCAAAGAGACAATTTTTATAATATAAGGTTATAAAGTCACTACAGAGTCTCACTGAAGGTAGGCTCCTAGACATGGCAGACACGAAGATGATGTTTGGCTATCTCTCACACAGCTACCTTGCCTCCACCCCATGCTGTGGACCCACCGATGGGAGATAGCACCCATCTACAACAGGGGCAGAAGGTGAAGCCCACAGGGCACCATCTTAATCAGCAGTCATTTTATTTGACAAAAAACAAAAGAGTGCATAAATTTGAAAAGCCGTTCTCCGGTATTGAAAGAACATTCCTTTAGTATTTGAGAGTGCCTACTAGTTAGCTCTATTGGCTGGGAGGTGACATTCTGTCACTTTCAATTCTTTGCCTGGTGACTGGAGATTTTCATAAATCAGCTTCCCAGAACATTCTTTTATATGGGTGACTTGACCTAACTTCTCTTACCTGGTTCTGGTTTAATGATTAAGCTGAGTTAGCCATTAAGTAACCAGTGGCTATGTAGAAGACAGTGAGTGAATACTTGAAGTCTGAAAACATACCTTTCATCAGCCCAGGTGGAGTGCCGTGTCCTCAGAGTATAGCATTGGTCAAGCAGCTGTGCAAGTGAAGCTGTCTTTCTAAAAGGTAAGCTTTCCTAGAGCACACTGTGGTTTTTTTCACTCTTAGGATTCTTTGAAAAAAAATCTAAAAATATTTTGAAGCCCTCAATTCCACTTTATAATTTGGAATCAATAACTTCTTGCTACTGTAATTTCATCCGTTTTATACTACCCCCAGGAAAAAGCGTTTACCTCCACGTTTCTTATAGTGATTTCAGTTGGTCTCATTTTGCATTGCAATTATGGCTTTCCATTCCATGAGTTATGGCTTAGAGTTGTGTTTCAAATTTGAAATGGCTCGTGCATTAATGAAGCTACTGTTTTTCATTTGGAAGAAATGCTCTCTTAAGGAAAGTTGTTAGGGCCTGGGATGCAGCTTTAAAATGTTTGTCTTGTGACAGTTGCAAGTCATTATTCCCCAAAGAAAAAGTGACACCTTTAGACCCTTGCTTGCCTGTTGGGCCAATTGTATTTGATTTCTGTGCAGTTACAAGGGGCTACAGAGCAGAAGGGACAGTGCTGTGTAGATGAGGCTTCTAGCCAAGGCCTTGGGACAAAGGTGATGTCAAGTCGGCTCAGTGCCCAGTCAGCCTCTTTCCACATCCTCTCCCTCTGCATCTCATAGAAAACCTAGGTGTTTCCTTAAAACTCAAGCTGCTCCTACTTGCCTAATTTTGGGGTTGTGAATGTATGCCCATGTGGATATAAACTGGGTTTATGGCCCTCGTTAAACATCATGACTTCCTATATTCGCTGATAATTCTGTTCTGACAGTGAATTGTTTTTCTTTTTCTTTTCTTCTTTTTTTTTTGGCTTTTTTTTCCCTGATAGCTGTTTCTTTGGAAAACTTATAAAATCTTTGATTTTGAATTGGAACAATAATATAGACAGTCCAAATCATGTACTTACTTTATTACCTACTTAATGAATATTTATGAAACTTTGTGGCGTGTGAGGCAGTCTTTCCTGACGATTGGAGGTACACCAGAGACGTTAACATTATTGGTCTAATGACACAATACTATTTTGCAAAAGTAAAACATCCAATATTGAAAATTTGCTTCTTTTTGTTAAGAGTTCTTTCCACTAGGGGGAATAAAAACAATAACAAACACTTTCAAATTTAGAAAAGACATAAATTAATTCCAAAATTTCTGGTTCCAGTATGCACCAAGAATTCTCCTTTCTAGAAAAGAATTATTCTCTTTATTTCTTCATTAGTATTTGTAAGATTTATCTGAACTTTTTCTTTTAGTGCATGGGAAAGCACATTTGTATGTAGTAATTAGTGGTCTTCTCTCTGACAGAGCTGGCAGCCTTCATATGTAAACATCTGTGAGTCCATCTGTCTGGCCCAAAGCCTGACCTCTCCTTAATGTTCTCATGCTTAGATGATAAAGTTGATATTGGTAAAATAATAATAATATAGACCTCATCCCAGGTTGAGGTTTGATGCATCTCAAGATGAGGGAGGGGTGTTGGAGGACCACACTTGAGCTTACAGCTTTTATTTGAAGCTGGTACTGCATAATAGGCAGTGCAGGCAGAGTTGCAAGTGTTCTGCAGCCATATCAACCGGATTTACATCCAGTTCTGGTACTTAGTTGCTAAGTGCATCAAACATAGCACTGAGCCTCCTGAGCTTGGCTTCCTGTATGTGAGACAGAGATCATGAGTCTCCTCATATGCTGAAACAACATCTAAGGTCACTATCAGAAGCAAGGACCATATGAAACTATGGCCAGTGCTCAGTGTTCCATGAGTGCAAGGTATATATTTGGTATTAATTGTAGAATAGTAAAGCCATTGTTGTGTCTATCATTCCAGGGCCTGGTCAGTCAATGCCAACTAAATTGAATGATTATTTCTTCTTCTAGTGTTTCTTTTTTCCTCTCACTCATAGGCATGTTACAAATACATTAGCAACTGGAATATGTACTCCTCTTAATAGGTTTACAGTGTTCCTGGGAATTCAGCTTGAGCTCTGAGAAGGAAATCAGGTCCAGCTATATGGGCAGAGTAGAGGCTCTCTCTCATTGTCTCTTCCTGCCTGGCTCTGAGCTGGGCATTGCCCCTTCTAATGCCTATCTAGTACCTCAATTCTGAACCTTTGTTCTTGGAAGGTACTCTGGTTGAGATACTGATTTTATAGAATTTAATTCTATGAAAAACATAAAGAAGCCTGTGATCTTATTCTGGGTGGACTTGGGGAACCTACTTAGTACAGGCTACTTGGCAGTCTAAAGGGTTCTTCTGCCTCCTCAATGGCTGTGAAATCACTGCTTAATCCAGCTACTTGAGACATCTCTTCTTTTTTGCATCCCAAGTTTTTAAAACTTACAGCATTTTAGTCTCTTACATGACATTGCAGCAAAATGTAACAGTAATTTCTGTTACCCCCTGCTCCCAGGCTCTGGTGCAGTGGTTCCTTAGTAAGGACAGGGTTAGGGATCAAGTGTACCTTTCTACCCACAGGTAATTGGGCAGCCTGATGAGTGTGCAGAAGCTGTTAGGTTAAAAATGGTTGGCACAAGTATCCTAGGCCTCAGCCCTCCCTCTTTAAAGGAAGGTCTGAGCAAGCCCAGTGGGGGTGGAGGAGTGCAGGCATGAACCAGGAAGAGGACTGACAGATGAGACTGAAAAGACAGTAGGCAGGCACTCTAATAAAGATCTGAGCCTGGGGCTGGCACATGAGCCAGGAAGTGATAGAGGAACTGTAGAGCTGAGTGGCCAGGTGCCTGTAGCACTATGTAGGAATCAGTGATCAGATTTGAGGCCTGAGCCTGAGCGGGCAGCAATAGCCTCACAGCCTAGACAGGATGACAGGTTGCCCAGGGTGCAAGACAGAGATGAGGATGTGAGACTCCCAGAGACAGGGCTGAGGGATGAGGATGGAAGATCCCAGCAAGAGGTCTGAAGCGGGAGTGCCCCTATAGTTTTCCATAAGGACTGTTTTCTATGTGTGCCTATTCCCTCTCTTGCCTTACTACCTTGTTGCTGTTTAAGAAGTCAGCGCCTTTTCTGTTCATAGGAGAAATCCTCCGGACTCTTGGTGCTTCCCAGTTTCAGTGGAAGATAATAGATTGTTTGTTCTTTCTTTTAGGAATATAGAGAAAAGTGTGTGGGGGGAGGGGTTTGTCTTGATTTTGCAATTGCATATAATAAAGAATTTTAAAGGAAGGTCCTTGCTGAGGAATGTGGTGTAGCCACAGGAGCCTTGTTCTCTGCTAATTACCATTGCTCCTGTTGGTTTTCCCAGCACTTCACTCGCACAGCTCTTCAGTGCAGACCCAGACTGGAGCCCGTGTCCCACAGGGCTCTCCCATCACTTTGAATTCTCATGTGCACTCTTGACTTCCACTTTTTGTGTGGGTCATGTGACCCTTAGAAAATAATATCCTTGCATCATTTTTGTGTGACCTTCCCAAGTCACACTGTACTTATTGGGTACTTTTCTAGTTGGGTACTTTTGCATCTCACCCTCTGTGAGGTACATGCTATTATTGCCCCCTTCTACAAATGAGGAAACTGAGGCAAAAGTAGGCTAAGTATTGGGAATGTCCATGTACTTCATTAGTGTCAGTGCCATCTTGGATACAGAACCTGGCCTCAGAATTCCTCCTCAGCCTCATTCTTATACTGCTTGTGGTTCTCAGTTCTGGTGAAGCTGTCACCCAAGAGCTTTTATGGACATGGCCTTGCGGACACCAGCCATCTTCCTTTTCCTGCTTCAAGGTCAATGACCACTGCCTCCTTGTTTTCCAGTCCACTGGTACAGTTCCTTTCTCTGCGCTGATGGCACATGTGAGGCTCCTGATGGCCTTTAGCAGCTAAGGACTACAGCTTATCCAGCCTGGTGGCTCTAGCCCTGTAGGGTAGGCACTGTGAACACAGGAACTTGCCCCCTACTTGTGTATTCCAGCACAGGACCTACAGCGTTTCCACCCAGCATGGTGTATGCTTCGTGACATCTTTGAAGGATTCCAAGTGTTGTTAGTTTGTATTTTGGAGCTCCCAGAGGCCTGAAAGTAGTATGGAGGATTAATTGGATGGGTCTTGATTTGAATACCATCGTTAGTCTCTCTAAGCCTGTTTCCCTACCTGTGAATGGTGTTCATGTGTGGGCGGGCATCACTGAAGAGTGAAGGAGGTGTGAATGTGTGGAGTGTGCTTTGTGGCGGACAGCCAGAAGGGCTAGGTCCTTCATCTGTAAACAGGCATGTCACTCATAAGACTGGCTGGGAAGAGCCACCTGAGTAGGCTGTGATTTTCAGTCAAATGCAAAAGTCTTGGGCTGTTTGGAGCTGGGACTAGATGTTAGGGATCTGGAAATGTAATCTGTGTTCATGAGCAAGGGTTTAAACTCAGCAGTGATAAGACTTAAGGGTCCAGAGGCATTCTGTAAAGTATTCATTCTGTACCATGTGCAAATAGGCAGTTAAATACTTGCTTAGTGGGTGTAATAGCACTAGCTTGTAGTCCTAGCTCTCGGCTGAGGCAGGAGACTTGCTTGAGCCTGGCATAGACCTGTCTCAAAAAAACAAAAACAAGCAAAACACCATCCTTGCTCCTTCACTGATGGCTGGTTTCCACTCCCTAGCCTGTGTGGTGTTAGTCACCCAGGACATACTCCGTGGTGTGTGATCCTCTGAAGAACCTCCCTTGAGCCAAGGATATGGTTGTATTGACTTATAACTGTGACCTCTTTATGATAGGGGCTCAGGAGAGGCCAGGGAGGAAGCACAACGACCCTGTTGTCTTCAGGAGAGGAAGAAGTAGACATGCACAAGCCACCGGAGGGGAAAGGCTGAAGAAACTCTCCTGTTCTTGTTTCCTGTGGAAGTGCACGTCTTGGCATTTTGCTGCCTCACTGCGGGGTTAGGACTGGATAAATTGAGCTGTGACAGCCCTGGAGCCACAACACTGGCACTGGGCTATACTGAACTTATGTCGGGAAACTATAATGTGCATTATGCTTGGAGATAATTTCTAGATAGTTGTAATTGATTTTTTATCAATACTTTGTTGTAGACTTTTACATTACTACCATTTGTAACTGTTAGAATTCAAGTGAAAAGTGAGCATTGCTTAGTTGAAGAGTAACTCCTGTGGACGGCTCAGACTGCAGTGAAGAAGGGAGCAGCCCTTCAGCAAAGCTCACTGCTGTCTCCCTGCCACCATTTAAAAAGATCATTCCTCTTTTTACCACCACAGAGGATTAACTTTAACAGTGCGGAGATGAACATGGTGCATTATCAGCTGAATTCCCTGGGGACTCTCTGTTTTTACAAATTAAAATGCCCCAGCATATTCTGCCTCTTGTTATATAGACCGACTCATTAAACATCTGTGAAAGTTTCCTTTTGCGGGATGTGAAGTGGAATGGGAATCAATTGCAGTGCTTTCCTTCCCTGCAGTGGGGCTGCTTGCAGATCTGATGAGTGCTGAGCTCTCGTAGCAGTGCAGCAGCAAAGAGGCATCTTTCTAGCTCTCAGTTTTGGTGATTGAAAAGCTCAAGGATTTGTAGCCTGCCAGTTCTGGTGTTTACGCTCTACTGCGTGACCACTTCATAGATATTTAATGTCTAGTTTATGGCATGATGAGCAATATCTGTTTCCAAATGGCAAGTAATAATGAGAATCAGAATGTGGCTGACTTTTAAAATTGTGCATTTTACACAGAAAAACTTGAAACTACAAATTTTAAATCTCATAAAAGCTAATCAAATTTGGTAGTATACATACTCCTGTGCATCTGAATTCCATAAGCGATGGGAGCGCTGACAGTGCCTGAGGAGTCTGTTTCCCACCCTCAAGCACACATTCCTTCCCCCACTTGGGAAGAGACGCCCAGAAGAGCCTGGAGACTGCTCAGCCGTACCCTGGCTTCCCAGTCAGTACCAGCTTGTCTTACTCCCGATGACCAGAGTCCACAGCATGTCTCATTGTCCTATGTGAAATAGAAATGGCATCAGCACCAGAGTGAAAATTGTGACTTATGGATGGGTCTTGTGTTACGAGAAGGCGAACAGTGCTTTCCCAAGAGAAACCAAGTGACTTCCACCAGGAGGGACCCTCCCGACCCTTAGTACTGAGCTGCAGTTGAGTTATGGTCTTCACGCTTTTGTTTTTCCGCTCAGTCTTACTCTCAAGCACGTTTTGGATCTTACGTGTTTCACTTTCTCTTCTGTAGCCGTAGTCCCTGTCCTGGTCCCGGGGCAGAGGCTGCCAACAGTGTTTGACTCGTGCTGTGCTCAAGTTCAAGAGTTAATGAAATGTGTTTGATTAATTTATTACAGAGCGCTGCCTCAAGTTAAAACAGTTTTGCTCTGTGGAAAATTCTTTCTGTTCAAAAGAAGGTCCTTATTTCTAAGAGTAGAGCTCTGATTTTAATTAAAGAGCATTTTATGCATTTTTTTCCTAAAAGCTTAAGACTAATTTCTATGGTTACTAGGGATATAAATCTCTAGATTGCTTTAAAACAAAGATTTGTGTTCAGGAGAGAGTTGACAGCCCCCTTTAAGAGAAGCTATTACTTAATTTTACTTTCCTAAGTTTAAACACATAAAAATATTTGTAATGATACCCCAAAGGTATCATAAAAATGTAAAATAATTGTACTCTAAAATATCTAAAATTACAGGAAATAGACTCATTTTAAAAAATGAACTAGGATTCATGGCTAGGGAACTAGGATGTGACACACTTCAAAACCAGAGTCTCTTGTTAGAAGGCTATTTTTATGATTGAAAAAATCTTTTGTTAATTGTACAGACTTTAAAATATGTCCATTCAGTTAGGAAATAATTCTTTTTAGTCTCGTTACCTTTAATTGGTTCTACTGTATGGATGCCTTCAGTCCCTGCAAGAGAAATCATCTGTATGTAGAATTAGGTAGGAGCCCTGGGTTTGTGTCTGTCGCTCCGCTTTAGACTGTTCTAAGTATCGTTCACAAAGAAGGGCCCATTCTTAAAGAGCACAAACACTTGTGATGATTACTTTCCCAAGGCATCCTTCCTCTTTCAGTACATAGTGGGGGCTAATAAACTGTCCCAGGCTAGAGGTGTATCATATCTTAATAAGCACAGTATGAAATGTTTGATAGGAAGACTGCAAAAATCATTTTCCACTTTTTAGTACATAAAACTAATCCTTACCTTTCTTCCCATGTGATATTGTGGCTTTTCTTTTCTGTTTTTGTTTTCCAAAATGTTAGTTGGGCCATCTATAATAAAACATCCCCATTTCATTAAGAAAGCAAGATAATAACTTATACAGTATTCATGCTGAAGACTGGATGTTCTGTACAAGATGCCCTGAGCCAGGAATGCTTTGCATTAGTTCCTATTTATATTTTGACAGCAAAATGGGGGAAAGAAACTCCTTACCCTCCTTTTTTTTTTTAAAGAGACAAGCAAATGCAGTTAAACCTAGGCACTGAACGTGCTGTGAGCTGCACGTTTGAACAGACGTAAACAGCGGTCATCGCAAATGCACACGAATCACTTTGCTTTTATCTTTCAAGCAAAGCATTTCCCATAGTTTTTGTGGGTTTTTATTTAAGTTGGGAAATCTTTGGAAGTTTGTGTGAAAGTATAAATAAATGTAGGGAAGTCATGATTAGAGTTTGATAGTAAACACTCAGCAGCAAATTGGGAAAGTCTATTAAAGTCAGATGTAGCTTTTAATAATGTTTGCTCAAAAACTTACTCTCGAGAAGAAAGCAGCAGTGACTTATGCACGTTTGGAACAAAGGCTTGGCCGTGATTCAGAATAAAAGCTGAATGCGAAGTTTCTCTGTGAGGTTTCTGTGATTGAAAGAGCCTTTGTGATTGTTACAGGAGCCTTCACAATGCCCTTTCCTAATTTTAATAACCACAGAAGTCGCTTGTGTATCCATATGTGTATATGTATTCCAGTTTAAAAGCAAAATAGTTTCTAATAAAATTTAACATATTTTTTTCAGAATAAACCTATGTGAAGATTCTCAACTCTGCAATGAGGGGAAAAAGTAAATTTATTTAGTTATTGAAATGCACTGCAATATAGGATATAGATAAAAATAGAATTTAATGTTTTAAATTTGTTTCAGATCCCAAATTTCTTGTGAGCTTGCCATAGTAGTCCGTAGTGCTTCTGTCCCCTGCTTGTGCTCTCACACTGGGGAAGCAACTTCATTTCCCCTGGGGTCACTCAAAAGACTCTGCCGCCTGTGGCTTGCCAGTTGTTGCCGAGGGGTTGAAATAGTGACGAGGGTAACCTCTGATGAGAGCTGGTTGAAGGTCTTAACAAACATTTGACTCTCCTTTCTCGGAAACAGGACTGCGGGATCCTTAAATGTTTGTGTGTGTGTGTGTGTGTGTGTGTGTGTGCTTGTTGTTGGGAGCACTTGGTGACATGTTTTGATAAGTTTTATAGCTAACAAATTGAGAAGGAATTTTAAAGGAAAATACTTTGTTATTTTGATAAGAAAAGAAATGTGTATACTTGTTTTAAAGCACATTAGTCATCTGGAAAAATGCTCCAGAAAGTACAAGCTTGTACTTACTCAGTCTACTGTGAAAGCTTTCAAACATGAGCTTTGACTATATAATTTAAGTCAAGACTTTTAAGAACTTTTGTCCCAATAAAATAATACTTAAAAGTATGGAATTTGAGTCTCATATTTAAGGTCTATTATATTATCCTTCTTTTCCTAGCTGTTCTACTCCACTATAGAATGCTATTTTAGGAACCAAGTATTTCATTCTGTTTGAACATTTAAGTAAATTCATTTTTTATCAGGCAAGTCCTTTGTAAAATTAAGCAGTTGTCAGTTTGCTGTAGTTACTTATTTTCACTTTTTCAAAGCAAATGTATTAGAACCTTTTGTAACTTATCCCTTGAAACGGTTCTTTCTGCCGTGTGTGAGAGAGAGAGACCATAATGAGGGAACGGAATCTATATTTTTTTTTGAGGACCGAGGATGATTAGGCAAGGCCCTGGATTTTCTTGGAATGCCAGCATCCGTGTTGCTGGCAGAGGCCAGCATGCTCAGCATTTTCTCCCCATTCACTCAGCTGAATGAGGACTGTGGAGGCCAGGCTGTGGATCTTGTTACAGACCCTTTCTCCAGCTTCGCAATAGGAGTGCCTGCTCATTCCTTTGCTTACGTTTTGCTAAAGAAGCAGTAGGCTAGTGCAGAGCAGAGTCCTGTTATCAGAGCAGTGTTTTCTGGTGAGTGTGAATGATTGGCATCTATCAGGCAGCAGAGACAGTGCCTGTCTTCCCTCTGTACTGCTCAAAGTCGCTTTTGCTGGTCCCTTGCTGATGTGAAGCAGAAACTGAACAAGGTAACAGTTTTGATGGCAAGATTAGAGGTAGCCAGGCAGACTGTCTCCTGGCTTTTAGAGACCCTCATAAGCTCAGGCCACCCCCTCCCCTTGTTTAGATATTATTTGCTCTTTTGAGTTTCGGATTACAGGAGCAATTGATCTGCATGACCTATCTTGAGAACTTTAACTTTGCAGTGGAAACTTAAACCAAATGTGTATCCTCAAGAGACAAATCATCTTAGGACCAGGCTGCTCTCACTTTGATGTACTGTGCCTCTCTCAGGGGACCCTTATGGTAGAGAGCGCCACCTAGTGGATGAAACTTGTAGTTGCTATTGTGGCTAGAAGGCTGGAGAATCGGTCTGATGCTTGTTCTTGGCTCACAAAGAATTGAGTTTTTTATGTTGTTCCTAGCATGTAAATTTAACTGTGGCCAGGATTCTAAGAGAATGAGATGGAGAGCATTTGAGTCTTCATACACAGTTCCTCCCCTATTGCTGTATTGCTGTGATTCGGGGGCAGGGGGCAGTGTTCTATAGTTTCGGGGACTTCATGGACTGGATAGACCCATTCTGTTGCTGCAGGTTCCATTCTGTCCTGAGGATAAGTATGAACTGTATATTGCAACTTGTCTCTGAGGTTGTGTGCCTCTGATTCATGCTAATATGTTTACAGCAACCATGAAAAGGCTGTATTTTAAAAAACCCATTGTACATTGTAACTGCCAATTTTCAGGTATAGCTATCCCTTAATGCTTTTATAAAATGATACATTCTTGATAAAATATCTCACTCTTTGATTTGTTGAATGTTTTCAACATTTGTTGAGCTGGAACCTATGCTGGATCTTCAGAATTCAAGACGAGCAAGACATGGTTCTTCTGAGCTTTATAATTCTTCACCACAAAAGGGAATGGACACTTTGGGGTGTGGGCTGTGTTGTGATGTATATCATTATGTTTGTCTGCTAAGTATTCTCTACTATGGATGGAAAAAAACATTAGCAACTGCTTTTGAAGAAATTGATAAGTAAAATTAATGGGTTATTTTCATGAGCTTGGTGCAGGGGCAGTAGTAGAAGGTGGCATGACAGCTTCTCTCTGACTTATTTCTTGGGCTCAAGTTTGTTCCAGGGAGCTCAGGTCTGGAGGTTCATGAAAAAGAATTCAAAACAGCAAGAAGCTCAATCTTGACTTGATTCTGGAGTTTGGAACCTGGCTTTCCATTCATTAGCTGTATGAACTTGACAGGTTTCCTCATTTGCGCTGAGAAATAATTTGATAATCAGTACGGAAGTCTAACCTAGTACCTAGTGCACAGTGAATACCATATATCTATCACAGCTTATAGTTAAAAAAATCTTTGAAACTTTCTTCCATTCCTCCCTCTCCACCACTTGTAAGGCAGATGTGTGGTTATCTTTCATGAGCAGTCTTTTCCCCATCCCCTGACACCCCACTGATCCCCTTATCACAACTGGCTAGTGTTACCTACAGCCAGACTCGCCAGTCATCCAGGGCCAGCGACTATCTCAAGTGCCTAACTAGAAACTTGTTCTGTGTGCAGGGTGCTTACTTACATTAGGGTGTGTGTGTGTGTGTGTGTGTGTGTGTGTGTGTGTGTGTGTGTGTG
>LOJH01000423.1:51725-63396 GCA_001685095.1 Ellobius talpinus | reverse complement strand
GCCAGGCAGTGTTTAAATGAATATAATTTATGTGTTGTTATTTCAGGTGTTAAGATAGCTGTGCAGGAGCTGGGCGGGATGAAAAACAGGCCTGCTCCCTTTTCACTACAGACTTTGTCTCAAAATACCTCACCTTGACCTCTGGCCTTCATACCACATGCTTTCATAAGCAAGCACATCCAAATACAACATAAACACATGTACATGCACATATACACACACATCCACATATACACACATAGTCACATGCCACATAAACACATGGGATCCAGACTCATCTGAGGCTCTCCTTGAGGCCCAGATGTATGGAGAAGGAACATAGGCCTTTGTCTTAAACCAGGATCATGCTTGGCATAAGATATCACGCGGGCAAGGCCTCCTGACCCCAGCATTCCTCTCTTTTTATTCTCTGATCCTCTCTCTCTCAGCAATACGTCACGGAATGACCTGCTGGTATAGGTCTCATACTCACACACATATACATACACACATGTATACACTCAAATACACATATACACAATACTACACAATCCTATTTGTATGCCACTTCATAACCAGTAATCATTAGAACAGTGGTTTCCTCTCTGGATGGAGGAGATTCCCTTTGCCTGCTAAGAATTCTGTCTTAATTTAGACGAGGGCTACACACACGCATACCTATTATAATGTACATTCAAAATTAATGCACTTTTCCGGGTGTGGTGGTGCATACCTGTAACCCCAGAATTCACAAGGATAAGACAGGCAAGTCCTGAGTTCAAGGTCAGCCTGGGCTACACAGTGAGAGCCTTTGGGGGAAAACTGTTAATTCACCTTACTATATGTATGTTTCCCATAATGCCAAATTTAAATACTTTGCCAAATATTCATCAAATTGTGCTCTTAAGTCTTATATATTATGTATGCCCTTATGTGTTCATGTATATGAATGAGTGTGCAGGTATATGGAGACAAGAGATTGACCTGTGTGTCATTCCCTAGATGTTCACTTTGTGTGCGTGTGCACACGTATGCATGTTATTCGTGTGTGTAGGTGCATGCACTCATGCACACATACACAGAAACACACAGAGACAATACTACACAGTCCTATTTGTCTAACATGTTGTTTGTGTAGAAGCCAGGGGACAACATTGAGTGTCCTGTTCTATTGTTCTCTACATTATTTCTTTGAGACAGGCTCTCTCACAAACCCTGGAGTAGGCTGGCAGCCAGCAAGCCCCATCCACCTCTTGTCTCCACCCCCACCATCCCAGAAGAAGGCATTACAGGTGTGCACAAATCACCCTCAGCCTGTTACATGGTTTCTGAGGATAAGAACTCAGCTCCTTGTTTTTGGGTAGCAAATGATCTCATCCACTGAGATGTCTCCCCAGGATTTTTGTTATTGTTCTTGTTGTTTGTTTTGTTTTTGAGACAGAGTCCCTCCCTAAGACTCGGTCTCTCCAAATAGATTAGGTTAGCTGGTCAGTGAGCTACAGGGATACTCCTGTCTTTGCTTCGTTGGTGCTGGGGTGTCAGGGTATCAGTGGGAGAGATCAAATTCAGGTTTCTACTCTTGCATGGCAAACATTGCACCAATTTTCTATCTCTCCAGCTAAGACCTGATCTGACTCCTTAGCCTAAAACTTATGGCTTTAACTTTTTGTAAGATGCAGTGCAATTGTTGAAAGTGTGAGAAACATGAAAATGAAGTTAATGATATTCCCATGTGCCCAATAGAAGCAAAATCAACTCTCCCCAAATACTAGCACCGTTTTCAGTGAGTTCCCATAGGCACAGGTCTAACTGGGAAGCAAAATTAAATTCAAAGCACCACACATACACATACAAAAAAAAACACCTTAAGCTAGACAGAAAAACACAAGACAAAGGGTCAGATTCCCCCAAGATCTCTAGTATTGGCTCTGGAGGATCCAGCATGTAAAATAAATACAGTCAGTCTGTCTAAAGAAATAATACAGGAAGCTGCAACAATGAGCAAGGAGCAGGAGACTACACAAAGAGCAAGCCGTGCTTCAGAAATAAAAACTATAATTGATGATGTAATACCCTGAAAGGTTAAACAGCAGGCAAGGCTCTAGTGAACAGCAAAATGTGATCTGAAATGTGAAAAAAAAACCCTAACATGGAATGGAGAGGAGGGGAGGAGAGGGAAGGGAAGGGAAGGGGGAGGAGGAGGAGAGGAAGACAGAGAAAGAGGAGGAGAAAGGGAGAGAGACAGAGCAAGATTGGTTTTGAATGGACATGGGGAATAGGCAGAAGTCAAACTATGTTTATTTAATGTCTCTAGACACTAGAGAGAGTCAGGCAGAGGAAGTATTGAGAGAACTTCCCAGAACTGCTTGAAAAAAAATAGTCCTCAGATTCAGGAATTGAACTCCAAAATGATGTTTAGAAAAATGTAAGGACAATCAACACACTGTGAACAGCCTCAGCAGCCCACAGTCAAACCACAGGGCACCAAAGGCAAGTAGATCTGAAGACATGGCCCGCGAGCAGCCCTTCCCAGTACCAGGCAGAACCTAAGGCCATTAATCTGCTTCATTGACTCCTAACCTGTGAGGCAATATTTTGAGGTTTTCTAACTCAGAGTGGGAAATGTCCCTCCATGGCTCTTACTTTGAAGACTCTTCTGTGACAGCCACGCACTTCTGGAACTGACCCCACCTGTGGACGAACTGTCTGCTCCCTCGACTGGTCCTCAGGTCCTTTGGAGCCACTTGGACCACTTCTGACCTATGTCCCTTATGCCATCTCCTTTATGTCTCCCCAACATCCTGTGTCTTTCCATCCTCTTTGACATCATGTTCTTCCCGGCAGCCTTTCTTCTGGCTGTGTTTAAGGCAAGGGTTCATCCCTTAACGTTGAGTTTAAATGTCTCTGGCATCCCGAAGCCTGCCTGATGCTCCTCCACCGAGAGCTTCCCCAATTTTAGGTAGACATGTAGTCCAATAGTGTTGGCCTTTTAAAAAAAAGATTTGCATTTTTTAACATGTATTTTCTAGCATGTGGGTATGTGCATATGCATGTGGACATGCGGGCATGCACGTGCCATGGTGCACGTGTGGAAGTGAGAAGACAGCTTAAAGCAGTCGTTGATTCTCTCCTCCCACTCTGTGGGTCCTGGAGAGCAAACTTGGATCAGTAGGCTGTGCCTTTGCCCACGTAACAATCTCTCTGCCCAGCTCCACATTGTTTTCGAGACAGGGTTTCTCTGTGTAACAACTCTGACTGTCCTGGAATTAGCTCTGTAGACCAGGCTGGCCTTGAACTCACAGAGATCTGCCTGTCTCTGCCTCCTGAGTGCTGGGATTAAAGGGGTGTGCCACCACACCCAGCCCCAGCTATGCCTTTTAACCAGGTTTTCCACAGAGAATATGGTCAAATTCACATTAATTAAATGTCCACGTGATTCAGCTGGACTGCTGAATAAATAAAAAGGTAAATGGAAGAGTGGATGGTGTCTTAGGGTTCCTATTGCTGTAAAGAGACACCATGACCACAGCAACTCTTATAAAGGAAACCATTCCACTGGGGTGGCTTACATTTTCAGAGGTTTAGTCCATTTTCACCATGGTGCGACATGGCTGTGTGCAGGCAGACAAGGTGCTGGAGAAGGAGCTGAGAGCCTACATCTTGACTTGCAAGCAACAGGAAGTGGTCTAAGACACTGGGTGTGGTTTGAGGACCACAAAGCCCGCCTCCACAGTGACACACTTCCTCCAACAAGGTCACAACCATTCCAACAAAGACACCTCTAATAGTGCCACTCCCTCTGGGGGATACTTTCTTTCAAACCATCACAGGTGGGTAGATAGATTATGGGTAAATTTGAAGATGAAGCTGGGTGGTGGTGGCATACACCTTTAATCCCAGCACTGGGGAGGCAGAGACAGGCAGACCTCTGAGGCTAGCCTGGTCTACAGAGTGAATTCTAGGACAGCCAGGGCCACACTGAGAAACCCTGTCTTGACAAACAACAAAATGGAAGACGAATAACAATAGCAGTGATTATAATAATAAATTACACTTGCTGAATAGCAAATGCTCACAGAGCAGTAACACTCAGGGTATTAATACTTATGGAGTACTTACTGTATCCTGGGGACCACTCTTCATACTTTCTATCTACTGGCTAATTGACTCAAGTAATCCTGTGAGGTTTGTGAAGAACAGCTTACAGGTGAGCCAACTAAGCTACACTAGAACTAACCGAGGCCTGCAGCTGGGGCAGGGTAAGGGAAAGGATGACGAGATGGGTGAGTGGGTGGGTAGTCAGGTAGGTGGCTGTGGATGAGGGGCGGGCAGACAAACACACAAGGCCTCTGTTCCTGGCCAGCGCAGCTGTGCCTTGCTACCACAAGTCCTGTAGCCTACATCTTGGAAGTTACCTGCAATCCACACTGCTGCTGCAATCAGACTGCTGCCCTGTCTGGTGTTGCTCTCTCCCTCAAGGCAGCTGCTCACCCACATGGTCCAAGTTTGATGCCATCTGCCACCTGTTGACTTCAGTGGTCATTTATATTTGTGGAAAATAACGTGACCAAAGAAGCCTGCAGTGGTACCTCTAGTTCTACATGATGTCCCACTGAGAGGATATCTGTGTCATTTGTGTGAACCATGACTATGGTGGAAGTAATGTAGCCATGTGATTTTCAAGATCAGGTCATAGAGGCCATACAGCTCCCACTCAGTGCTTCTGGGTCTCTTGCACTTGTAACCCAAGCACCATGCTGTGAAGCTCAATCTAGCCCTCTTCAGAAAGAGACAGCCTCAGGGCGATGGAGCTGTTAGGACTGGCAGCCCGGCTGAGGTCTCACCTGTCAGACATTGACTCCAGCATCAAGTCACTGTGGCCCTGAGTCTTCCCAGGTCAGAAACCATGACAGAGCACGGTTTCCACTGTGCCCTGCCCTAATGTATGACCACTGAGTCAGCGAGCACACTGGATAGTTTGTTTCCACCACTAAGCATGAGGGTGCTTGTGTGGTTTTAGATAGGGTTTTACACTGCCCAGGTTGGCATCTAACTTGTTACATAACCAAGGATGACCCTGAACTTCTGATCCTCCTGCCTCTGCCTTGTGAGTGCTGGGGTTTCATGTGTGTTACCATATCTGGTTTTAGGCAGTGCTGGGGATGGAGCCCAGGGTTTTGGGTACACTAGGCAAGAACCCTTCCAACAAAGCCCTAGCCTGTTCCCCCATTTTTGACAGGAACAGAACACCCTCCTATCATCAGTCAGAGCCTGTGTTGGTGACCTTTGGCTAGGTCATGAGGCATGTCCAAGTCTTTACCAAGTCTTGAATCAGTTCATATCTGAGACCCAGGAACAAAGACAAGAGGGTTCCAGTCCAGCCCCCTCTCTGATCCTTCAGGATGAAATGGGGGCAACTCCGGGTGTCCTGTTTTCCTGCAGGCAGGTCACAGGCCAGGCTCAGCCCCTGCTGAGGATCAGGGCTTCCCCGCAGGAGCTGGACCCAGGTGAAGGCCTGCTGGGAGCCTGGCCTGGTTTGCTTCCAAGGCCTGTTCTCTTTAAAACTGGTTCACTCAGTGGGTGTCTAAGACAAAAGCCACAGACCTTGGTCTGATTTGAGGGGAAAAAATAGTATTGGGGGTTAGGAATGTGACAGATCCAGGTTCTTGAAGCCCAGCACCGCCACTCCCAGCTCTGTGATCCTGGAAGTTACGTCACCCTCCTGGACCTCTTCCTCGTGGTAGAGACACCAATGGCTCCCACTTCATGGGCTTCTTATGAGAAGACCTGAGGTAAAAGATGGGAGGAACCTTCTCAGCCTGGCACACACTCAGAGCTTAATAAAAGTTTCCTCTCACTGCTTCCATCCACACAGTACTTGGTATACAGCAAGGGGTTAATAATGTGTCTTAAGGATGGCTCCATCTGTCAGGTTCTCCTGAACACACCTCAATCCTCCACCTACAGGTTGACAAATCTCTCTTCCTCTGTAAGCTCTGACCTCCCCAGGCCAAGTATACCTATTCTTACTTACGTTTTAAATCTTCAGTATACAAGCCAGGCGGTGGTGGCTCACACCTTTAATCCCAGCACTCAGGAGGCAGAGGCAGGTAGAGCTCTGTGAGTTTGTGGTCAGCCTGATCTACAGAGTGAGTTCCAGGACAGCCAGGGCTACACAGAGAAACCCTGTCTTCAAAAACCAAAACCAAAATAAAACAACCAAACAAAACAAAATACTTCAGTATTCAGTAAGTGCTTACCCAGTGACTGCTAAGAGAAATAAGCACCTCCCTGGTTCAATACAGAGTCCTCAGCTTAGGATTTGCACCTGACTCCTGTCTAGGAGCGAGGTGAAGCTGGCTCCCCGCTATCCACCTTTACTTTATCCACTGGATCCACATGGTCTCTGACTTCTACATGAGTGCCACTCTGTGTGCATAAATAAACGTATGTAATGAAAAAGAACGTGTGTGGGAGTTGGCAGCACGTGGAGTCTGAGGGAGGCCCTTGGCTTGGGCTTCCCAAATGCTGGCCCTGAGAGGGTTTGGTGCAAGTGGTTAACTAACTTGGGAGAAGGAGGAAGAAGCCAGGAGAGGAAGGGAAGCTAAAGTGGAAGCCACTGCCACAGATGGTTGTCCCACCTAGAGGGGATGGTCCTGCCAGCCATCTGGGATGGGGGTTGGGGACTCCCTGTCTTGGAGATTCTATCCCTAGTGCACTCAGGCAGAGCTGGGTAGAGTCACAGACACTGAGCCACGCAGACGGTGAGGCCCACTGGGGTGGGGCGGGGCAGCTGTGGCTGGAGCTCAGGCTGCTCTCAGGTGAGTGACTGACCCATCAGTTACTCCTGTGTGTCTGTGTGCAGGCTAGAGAGGCTCCAGCAGCTCTGTGAGCTCCAGCAAGGAGATGGGGTGACAGTCATGGGGACTGTGGGGTGCAGCAGACTCATTGTGTTCAAGGTCAGCTGTTTGGAGACTCTTGGGCCACTTGAGTAACTCTTGAAAGAAACTGCAGATCTGGACGAGAGTAAGGTTGGGAACCACTGTCCTGTGTCGGGGAGTCTCCAGGGGCAGCCTCTCGCCCCAGTCCACTTTAGGCAGGCTGCAGACTCTAGGCCCCCTGGTCTCTAAAGATCTAAAGATTCCCAATTGGCAAGAGCAAAGAGCTTTCTAGGCCCCCCAGGCTGGGGGAAGCAAAGTCTGCAGCTGTCCTGGTACCTGCTCTGGGAGTCTCCTCCTCTTAGCATCCGTGTGAACAGAAGCTGAAGACCTTCCTCTAATTCCCTAAGGACCAGTTCTGCACAGCAGGGTGCACAGTGACACACAGCAATGACAACTAAGACCTGCTGGAGACACTTGTCTCTTGAATGCTTTATGAAGCAAGCTGAAGACAGACAATAATATCTACTGTTTAGCACTGAGTAGCTTCCCAAAACTATCCCAGGTATACTCAGCAAACACTACCAAGTAACCCCGGGTCACAGCAATTAACAAGACAGACATGGCCCCTGCCCTCAAGGAGCCCATGTTCTGGTAAGAAAGTCTACAAGGATAGTGTTTCCTCGGAACGTGAGGAGGAAGTGGGTTCAGGAGCACCATTTGCGCCATGAGAATTGCTAAGTTGTGCGGACTGCCTCAAGCAGGCCTTGGAGCCATACTTAAAGTCACAAGGTGTGGTCCTGAAATGTGGGTGAAGCCAACAAGGCAGAGGACAGCAGTCTGTCTGAGGACACACGGCAGGTAAAGGGCACCCTGAGAATGTTGTAGCAAAGGTATTCTGACTCACAAGCCCATGGGCTTAGTCAGGCTAAATCAGCCCTTGGCTCTCTGCATATCATGCCCTCCACCTACAATTGAGTAAGTAACCGCTCTCTCATGCCATGGCCATGAAGATTGACAGGGATGGGAGCCCTGTAAATGGCCAAGTGTGGTTGCTGACTTTCTTATTCCTGCTTGGAAATCTAATCTCCTGTTACTGCCTCGAGCCCTTGAAGGCTATTATGCCAGACAGAAACTGTCTGCTCTTGCCAGCCCTCTGGTGTTGAGGTAGCTCAGCAGAGCCCATGCCACTTTCCATACTGTAACCAGGAGGCCAGGGCAAGGGCTCTCTTCTTTCCTCTATGTGTGCACACAGTGCGAGGGGCAGAGGTGGGACCCTTGGATCCCGCTTTGGGATGACTGAGGAACAGAGGCTCTCTCCTCCTGGGGTTCATCGAGTCCCCCAGATTCCCAAGTATTCATGCCATCTTCTTCCATCTTTGTAAAGCCTAAACCCCACGAGGAACCACTGCTCAATAGTAACTGTCAGGGTGACAGGGAAATGTATCAAGCAAATCACCGTGGGACTGGGAGATGACTCAGCCAGCAAAGCGCTTGCTGTCAAGTGTGAGGCTCTGAGTTCAATCTCCAGAACCTACGCAGAAACAGCAGGGCATGATGGCACCGTGTCACCCTGATGCTGGGGAGGCAGAGGTAGGTAGATTCCTAAGGCTCAATGGCCAGCCGGCCTGGCCTAGTCTGCATGTTTTCAGGCCAAGGAGAGACCCTGTCAAAAAGCAAGGTGGATGGCCCTGAGGTTGACCTGCGACCTGCACATGCATGCACACATACTGAGCACGTACTTGTACCCACACAACCCCCCATAAACATAGAAAAAAGAAGCCGTGTGCCCCGCACACAAATGATCCCTTCTGATCCTTCAAGGCCAGTGGGCACACTGACCCCTTCTCCTGCTGGAGGCAATGCATCCTCATCAGCCATGGCAGGAAAGGGTTTAAACCACTTTGGTTCCAGAGCTGGGCACAGTGGCACTCCCAAACACAAAGTGTACCTTGCACTCATAGCCTGACTAGCTGCAGCTTGGGCACTTAACCTCCAGCCCACGATAGCCTTTGTTGCAGTGAGATCCTGGACCTGGGCCTCTGTCCATTGCTGCCTACCTGACGTCCTCGGGGCAGCATGAATGAACTGGCTCATGAATATGCAGGCCCAGCGCTGAGTGCTCTTGGCTAAATCAGATCACAATGTGGGATAAATTAAGCATCAGGATAAATGCATTAAAAATAACAGTCGGAGGAACATGCTGTTCATAGAGGGGTCGGGGGGGCAGTGGGGGAAGCTCCACCGGGCGCTGCCAGCCAGCCACTCCCAGACACCCCCAGATGAAGTTCCCTTCCGTGGGGGAGGACCTTCCCTATCCCCCTGCTCTGTTCCTATGGAGACACAGAGCTAGTTTAGGAGGGAAAAACCAGCCTGGAGATGAGTGATAAGGGGAGGGACTTAGGACAGCAGCCAGGGATAGAATGGGGCCAGGGAAGGTGTTTGCTGGGTCTCTTCTTGGAGGGGATGGACACTGTCAGGCTGTCTGTCCGTGGCATCCAGAGACATGGAGCTGGGAGAGGGCCACTTCTGACCAGAAGGGGCCAAATCCCGATGGTGTCCTTGGGTGTCAGCAGTTGTAACCACAGACAGCGTCCACAGTGCTTACACAGGGAAGATGGTTCCTGTCATCTGTCTCTACAGGTGGGGTCAGTGAAGCTCAGATGTACGTGATGACCTGCCCAGAGCCATGCAGCTGGCACTGGCTCTCCAGCTCGACTTCGGGTCCCTCTGAAGCACATTCCTGGCTGCTATGCTCAGCTGCATTCCACCTTCGGCTGGGGACTGTCCTGTCCACTCACCCTGCAGAACCACCTTGCAACACTAGTTACAGAGGGTTCCTGGGACACTGGCCTGGGGGAGTGAGCTTGACTGGATGCAAACAGTGGCTCACGGGTAAGCTGTGTCTTTCGGTTCACACAGGGTGAGTCCCAATCCAGGCCAGAGGAGAGGTTTTAGGAAGCCAAGGGTGGCTCGAAAGATAGAAAGCCTGAATAGAATTGTGGTTCTAGGTGACAATCGCAGGCTCCAAATCCAGCTCTGCCACCTGCTGGCTGAGACATTGGACTAGTGACTTTCCCCTCTGCCTGTCTGTCATGTGTGAAATGGAGCATCTGCCTCTTGGGACTGAAAGCAAGGGACATTTCAATACACCAGCACCACACATCTATTGGGGACTCTTAAGTGTTGACTATTAATTCTTTCCCAGTTAAGTGCCATGCTCTCCATGCCCACCCCTGGCTCAAGGGCCCAAGGGTGTCTTTCAGTCCTTTTTCTAAGTCCCTCTACACTCCCTGATGAATGAGTGAAGCTACCCTGCCTCCACAGTCACACCTGGGCTTGGGTGGGCATCTGTTGGGAGAAGCACACCATTGTCTTCCCATCTCTCCCCTATTACCACCAGCCCCAGAGCAGAGTCTGGGAAGAAAATAGGCCAGGAGAGAGCACCTGGTTGAATCAAGTGACAGAGGGGAATCAAGTGACAGAGGGGAACCTGGCTGGGGAGCAGAGAGATGTTCAGAGACGCCTCGCCTCCCTAGGTGTAGGGTAGAAGGAAGGAGGATCCAACCTTGCTGCCATCCCTCCACCTCATGAGGACTGACTGGATGACTCCAGAGGGTCTGAGCAAATACAAGAACGCCAGGAGGAACACAGTCCAAGATACAGAAGCGCCAAAATCTGATTAACACAGGGCCTGTCTCCAGCCAGCGCCTGGATCTGCCTGGGCTTATTTGTCATTGCACCTGTGCACAGCGTTTGGCTGTCCTGAGCTCTGCCGCTCGGTTCGAGAAGGGAGAGAGCTCTGGGTGAAACTGCAAAGGGGCTGCCACAGCCAGAGGGTGGCAGCTGCCGGAAGCCTCGTTCTCCTGGTTCCAATGCCTGTCACAGACTTCAGGGAAGGTCTTCAGTAGAATATTCCTTGATCCATTGTGTCACGGGCATAGAGCCCAAGAAGAGGAGTGGGCAAAACCAAAGATGTTTCTCCAAGCGCGTTCATTGGTGAACTATACTTGTGCAAAATAAGAAGTCAAGTTCTCAACAAGGAGAGTGGTCATGCCAGGGTAAGGGCACAGCAGAACGGTGCAGTCAATAAAAGATGCCGGGAGTGCAATCTATTGACCCGAGCACATTCAAGTTCAAAGTTTTATGAAGTATGCATAGTGCAATCCTGCTACATGTGCCTGCGTGCGCGCACACACACGCACACACACGCACGCGCGCACACACAAATGCTGAGAAGTTTCACAGCAGAATAATTAACCACATCTCAGTATTAAGATTTGGAAAAACAAGGGGCTGGAAGGATGGCTCAGAGGTTAAGAGCACTGTCTGTTACTTCCAGAGGTCCTGAGTTCAATTCCCAGCAACCACATGATGACTTACAACCATCTATAATGAGATTTGGTGCTTTCTTCTGGCCTGCAGGCATGAATGCAGATATAACACTGTATACTTAATAAATAAGTAAATCTTAAAAAGCAAAAAGATTTGGAGAAATGAGCCAGGAAGTGGTGGTGCATACCTTAAATCCCAGAAGTCTGGAGGCAGAGGCAGCAGATCTCTGAGTTCAAGGCCAGCCTGCTCTATAGAGCAAGTTCTAGGACAGCCAGGACTACACAGAGAGAAACACTGTCTTGAAAAATCAAATTAAAAAAAAAGATTTAGAGAAATGTATGGGTTTTCCCTTATGGGTATTTTCTAACATTTTTTTCTTTTGAGACAATGTCTCAATATGTTGTTTGACCTCTGCTTGAACTCCTGAGCTCAAACAATCCTTTTGCCTCAGTGTCCCAAATAGGTGGATACCACTGAGC
>LOJH01000423.1:24927-37315 GCA_001685095.1 Ellobius talpinus | reverse complement strand
CTTCTAATTTGAAAAGTTTTGTTCTTTTAACTTGTTATTTAAATCTTTACTACAAGCCTAGCAGGTTGGAGGGCAGGAAACTGCTAATCCCACTGTACAGATGAGGATGCTGGGTCACTCACTAAACTGTGCTCACCATGCTCCGACAAGCAGGGACGGTCAATCTTCTGATTTCTCCACTATAACCTTCATCTGTCTTGACAGGGATACTGAACGTTTGGTTCTGTCCTGTGGGGTGCTTCCCCAACTGTCCCCAGGTCTCTAGAACCTGGCATAGACCACAATGACTTTCATTTTTTAAAGACCAACTTTACTGAAGTACACTTTGCACACAATTAAATGTTTCTACTGCATTGTTTGACCCACTGAGGTGAACACCTGTAACCATGCAGTCAGTGGATGATTACACATAGGTAGAGGGTTTTCTTTTGCGATTTAGTTCTCAGCCAGGAAGCCTCTATGGGTTTGCTGGGGTATCACCATATTTAGGCTTCAGAAACAGGTTGGTCACCCTTAGAAACACTCTGGTGTTGCCCTTAGACTTTCAACCCTCAACTTCCCTCTCCTCACTCCTGACCCCGACTATCTTATTTATTTTTCTTAATTTTCTTTATAGCTTTACAAACTGAATAATTAATTTGGTTTTTCTTGAGACAGTTTCTTGAGACTTAGTTTAGAAAGGCCTTGAATTTATTAGGTTACCCAGTCTCAATTCTGCCTCAGCCTTGCTCCCAAGTGCTTGGAATATAGGTAAGTGTTACTCTGCTTGATACAAAAACAATTCAGAAAAGATGTTCTTGAAGTATTGAGTCAGGACTAGGACTACAGTTCAGTGACACAGCGCTTGCCTAGCTTAGGTGAGACCTTGGGTTCAGTTTTCAGTGACCTCCTTCATGCCGGGGCTGGGGCTGCGTTTATTCTAAAGATAAAAGAACCAGGATAAATTCTGTTTTCTTTTAAAAATTTAGTAATCATCTAGTTACTTTATTTCCTGAGGTAAAATCAAGTAAAGATTTCTAACACCATAGAAAACTGAATTACCTTAATTTTAGCTGATCAATCTTGAATTTTTTTTAAAAAAAGACTTTTAAAACAGGATGATCACATTCTGCAAATGAATATATTTATCTAAAATAAAAATTATGGGCCAGGTGAGGTGATGGCATATGAATTTAATCCCAGCATTAGGAAGGCAGAGGCAGGTGGATCTGTAATTCAAGGCCAGCCTGGTCTATAGAGTGAGTTCCAGGCCAGTCTAGGCTACACAGTGAGACCCTGTCTCAAAACAACACCCCCAAAAACCCAAATAAAATAAAAATAAAGCAGAGAAAAATGTAGAGCTCAATAAAAATAAAAAATAAAAAACAGCCACTACATGTTTTTCTTCAAATACAGAAAAAGTACCAACACTTTAATCATTAAGTCTATTATAAAATTAAAACAAACAAACCCCCCTCCAGTCATAAACAGTAAAGCTTTTAAAGAGCAAAGGTCAGTGATGGCAGCACATACAGTCCAGTCACACTGAGAAAGTCAATCATCACAGGGGACAGCTGAGCCTGTCTTATCCTAAAGTTTCTGGAGAGGCCAACAAAGGAACTTCCTTAAACAATACAAGCCTCCAGGGACTGACTCAACAAATCAAACTGGCAGAAGGCTTGGTTCTCACTGTAACTGAAGAGACTGTAAGGGCAGGACCACACCACTGCAGTGATGAGCAAGAGTGAGAGCTAGGAATCTGTCTTCTTTAAACCCTGGTGGTCCTGGAACTCACTCTGTTAACCAGGTGGATCTTGAACTCACAGAGATCCCCTAACTTAGCCTCCCGAGAGCTGGGATTAAAGGCATTTACCAGCATTCCTGGCCTCCTGTCTTTAAATTTTTTTTCTAAAAATTACATTTATTTAATTTACATGTACACACACCATTCATGTAGAGATCAGAAGACAACTTGCAGAAGTCAGTTTTCTCCTTCTACTTTGTGGGTTCCTGAGATCAAACCTAAGACAATAGAATAGTCTCAGTGGCAAGCAACCTTTACCTGCTGAGCTATCTCACCAGCCTGGAATCATACCTTTCAACATCAGTTCAGAAAATTTGGGCTGTTTCATCTGGAGTTATAATTAGATATAGGAGCTATATACATAGCCCTACAGTGGGCTTCAAATCTAAACCTTAGCCGGATCATCCCTTGTTCTATGAGGATAGACAAAAACACAAGGCCTACAACATCTATACAATAGAACTGTATACTCAACTTCTTGCATTGTTTTGAGGGCTAAATGAGGCAATGTATATTAAGCATACAAAAGCCACAGTCAATGGCAGGAGGAGGTAGAAAAATTTATCTATTACAAATGTTTATGATATGAAGCTGGAAAGAGGGCTCATTGGTTAAGACCACTGGCTGCTCTTCCAGAGAGGATCTGGGTTTAGTCCCCAGAATCTACATGGCAGCTCACAACAGTCTGTAACTCCAGAGAATCTGACATCCTTTTCTGGCCTCCATGGGCACTAGGCATCCAAGTGTTGCAGAAACATACATGAAGGCAAAACACCCATACACATATATTTTTTAAGAAGTTTATGATAGTCGGGCGGTTGTGGCACACACCTTTAATCCCAGCACTTGGGAAGTAGAGACAGGCGGATCTCTGTGAGTTCAAGGCCAGCCTGGTCTACAGAGTGAGTTTTAGGACAGGCTTCAAAAAGCTACAGAGAAACCCTGTCTCAAAAAACAAAAAAGTTTATGATAAAACATTACAGACATTATTAAGACTAGGGCTATAGCTCAGTTGATAGAGTACACTCTTCACAAGTACAAAGTCATAGGTTCCATCCCCAGCACCACATAACCTGCACATGGTGGCACATGCCACTAAACCTAGCACTTGGGAGGGAGAGGCAGGAGGATCAGAAGTTAAAGATCATGTACATCTACATACTAAGTTTGAGGTGAGAATGAGATACATAAGGCCTCACCCATCTCAAAAAAAAACCCTATATACATAATTGTTAAATATGACACCCAGAATAGTAATAAGGCACAATGCTTGCTTGGAATGCATTACAGCTATAAAAACACAACAAGATCTCAAACACTACGGGTTATGTGATATATGCCTAAATACTATGCAATCGACAGTTAGAATTCTTATTTTGTGCACAACTCTTTCCCACACACTATTAATTCCAGATTATCTTTTCACTAACTTTAAACAAATTATGGTAAGTTAAGTTACTTTAAATAAGAGGAAAAAACTTTTCATAAAACAAATCATTTTTATTCAAGCTAAATCCAAGGGATTTGTAAAAGCCAGTGGCATTTATTCAAGTGTCTCGCTTGGGAAATTTGGAGGAAAAAAAAATCAATGCTGAGGTCATAAAGGACTGATTTCATGCACACTAATATGGCTGCCTTTAATGTCTTTAAGTGAACGCACACACACACACACACACACACACGTCTCTCTCCATGGACAGTAGACATTTATGCTTCTAAGCAAGGAAGCCAACTCCACTTAACTAGTGGCAGAGAGAGCAGGGAGCAAGCTGAGGAAGCTTTTAAGGTCTGATTCATTCAGTCACAAAAACCCCAAGTAAAAGCCTCTGCGTGAGGAATCAGACTCTCACTGCCAAGACATTGAAAAAAAGGTTTTATAATATCCTAGTCCACACCGTGCCTTTGGAAATATCAATGTCTCACATAAAGCTATTCTAGAACCCCTCAAGCCCCTCAAATATTAACCCCAGTCAGAATCCACCATTCCCTTTTAGATGTACCCTTAGATGCCCTTCGCTAGACTTTATTGTTTATACATATACTTACACTGCCAAAGGAATTATAAATGCTTTACATGTAAAAAAGAAACAGGCAGTAGTACAGGTCAAATGCCAGGTGTTGACAACAATCAATGAGGGGAATGCAGGCTTCTGGCTCCGTGAGGACTGCTGCATTCACTTCAGAAGCATAAGCCTTGCAGGATGCTAGTGGCCAGGCCAGAGCAGGCTAAGACTACTAGGAGGAGGCAGAGACAAGGGAGGGCCTCACAGAGAGGGAGTGTGGGAAGGACATGACAGACTGGGGAATCAGCTTCAGTCCAGAAGGCTTGAAATATGGATGCAAAGTTTCTGTTATATGAGGCTCCAGAGAACATTCTGAAAAACATGCTTACAGTTAATACTGCTCTGAACATTTTTAAATGTGCCGAGAGGAAATCAAACTCAAATGATGTGCTTTTTACAACTAAAACACAGGAAGTGTAGACACAGTGTTCATGTGGGTCGTTCCAGTTGTTTGGGCTGCTAGAATCACTTGTGCCCAGGAGTTCAAAGTTAGCCTCAGAAACAAAGCAAAGGTCTAACAAAAAAAGAATGAAACAGCATGGCCTGTCTGGGAGCTTGCTGTGCACAGACCACTGACACTATCCTGACAGGAGGAAACAGCAGCTAGAGAACAGGCTAAGAGCCAAGGAACACTGAGCCTTGGGGTCAAGGCCGGCACATTTAAATTTCCTAGGCAAAAGGCAAAAGGGAGAGCCACAGAGAAACAGGATCAGAGCTGCATTTTAGAGCAACAGAGGCAGCAGTGTGGGAAGCAGATGATTTAACAAGATAACCATGGAGGTTAATAAACTCTGATGTAGTCTAATGGAGACCAAAAAGCCCCAGCTAGGACAAAGTACAAGGGCAGGTATGGCTTCTGTAATACTACTATTTGGAATTCTTCAGTTAATTCATGGGTTTATTTCCTGCTGATAGGGACTTTAACACTCTTGTTCAGTGACATTGTCATTTCTAGAACAAAATCTCATATGCAGCAGGGGCTCGTCAGTGAATCCTAATCAATGAACCCTTGAGGACAGGAGCCCCAGCTAAGTCTTATTTGTATTCTTCAACAACCGAAGTGGAATGATGTGTGAAAAGGTGCTCAAAAACATTTAGTATGTACTATTTTAAAGGCATATGTCCTGAACATTTCCAAATAATGACACCAGCTGGTATAGCTCAGGAAGCAGAGTGTGAGGCCTTGGTTTTTATCCCCAGTGCCACATAAACTGGGTGTGTGTTTGACACACACCTGTAATTCCAGTAGTTGGGAGGTGGACAACAGAGAATCTGAAAGTCAAGGTCATACTTGGCTACAATGTGAGTTTGAAGCCAGTTGGAGCTAGAGAGCTTATCTAAAAACAAACCCCCAAACAAACCAAATGATATTAAATGTCTTGTCCAGAGAAAATTCCAAACCATCAGCACTGCACAACCCACACAAGCATCCAGCAGTCCAGCTGGGTCCTTGGTATTTTGAGATCACTGTTGCAACACAAGCCAGCAACACCACAGCTTTCCTGTTCTTGTGTGACAGCATCCACTCACACCATGAGGGCAATATGTCATTCCCTAGACTGCATCGTTCCCCACAGCTGCTGCCACCAATGCAGGCAAGTTAGCAGTTGCCTGGCAGCCCAGTGACTTTGTGAGGAGGGTCCCCATAGAGGGGGATAGAGATTCTATAAAGAACAGAAAAGGGCAGTTTAATTCTTCTCAAGTAGAACATGCCAGGCTCAAGCCATCATTTGACAGACACATCACCACAGTCTGCACAAGCCCTCCAAATGCCAGCATTTCCAGGCAACTGCCTTCTGCCTAATTACAGAGACTGCAATGGCATGGCAATTGTGGAAAAGCATTCTCTACCTCTGAGAAACAACATCCACAGGATTTTTTTGGTGGGGTGGGGATGGGGGGAGATCTATGCTGGATTCAGTACCTTGGGACAAGAGCACAAATGCCAAACCAATTCCAAGCTCCTATGCAAATCCTGACTTCTACTTTCTAGTGTAAGTCAATGATTTAACCTTTCTAATTTTTTTTTCATTTGAAAAATGAAAATAATCTGGTCTGTCCAACAGGGTTCCGGGGAGCCGACAGGTGATGGTTCATCTCAACTGCCAATCTGATAAGAGAGATCAAGAATCACCTAAGAGAAGGGTCTCTGGGCATGCCTGTATATGGACTTGGTTGACTAAATTAACTGTCATATACAGATCCACCCACCCAGTCCCTAGGCTGGATTCTGGAATATGTAAAGAGAAGCAAGTGGGTTCAACACAGGTGTTCACCACTCTCTGCATGTGATGTGACCGGCTGCCTCAAACTCCTGCTGCTGTCACTACCCCTTTATGGAATAGGATTTCATAAAGTTGCTTCTGTCAGGGTGTCATAGCAACAGAAAAAGTAACTTAGATATCATATAACACAGTAAATATGGTGTTTGCTATCCAACAGACATTAACAAATACTAGTTTCTTCTGTGGGTGGGGATGAGAGATAAGTGAGGAACATCTTGCACAGAACAGGCCTCATGGGGCATCACACACAGAGAAGAAAGACACTGGTGGTACAGAAGCTATGGAAACGGACAACTAGCTGCTTTTCTGCTATACTTTAGAAAGTTACAAAATGTGAGTGACGGAGACTGTCCCAAGTACAGAAAGGAAACTAATCGGTTTGCCAAGGGAGGAAATAGCACAAGATAAAGATTATAAGTTGTTTGAAGCTCCTTCCCTAATTACCACTCATAATGAAAATTTAATTGCCAAGTTTTCACTTTTTCTGTCAGAGAATCTCTGCAGAAACTGGCACATTTTGTTTGAACAGGAAATCAAAGTTACTTTAATGCTTAAATGAGATCTAAGGAGCTGCAGATGTTTCTTTTGGAATAACGAGCTCCAAAACTCTGCCTCACCAGGCTGCAGCAACTCAGAGCTTCAGCGAGCCCTGGAAGCTGTTTGAACTGGTGCTCTGGCTTAGCTGGGGTTTATTTATCCCCCATGGTTCGTGCCTTAGAAGCTCCACGTATTTGGTGATGCCAAGAGGCAGTGCCTGGTGAGAGGTTCTTAGCTCACCAGGACAATGTTCTTGGGAAGGATTAATGTAGCAACAGTGGGTTCTTCAAAGAAGTTGTCACCAGTAGGGCCACCAGGTTTTGAGCTCTGAGCCTACAAAATCATGAGCTAAATAAGCCTCTGCTGGGGCTGCATGATGGCTCGTTGAATAAGAGCCCTTGCTGCACAGGCAAGATGACCCGAGTTCAGAGCCCACACAACTCCCACAAGCTAAGCTCTGACCTCCATAACATCCCATGGCCCACAACTAAATTTAAGAAATAAAAAATAAATTAATAAATAAATCCCTTTATTTCAAAGTAGGATGTGTCAGTTATTTCCTTACAGTAATAAAAAACTGGTAATACAGCTAGGCAGTCCAAAGTGGTGGAAAGGATTCAAATTCTAAGTACCCAGGACGAGGCCAGAGAGAGGATCTGTGGCACAGAGGTGCTTACAACACAGTAGAAGATAGAGAACCAGGAAACACCTCAAGGTTAAGAAGTAAACTCAAGAAATATTAGAGTCATGGAAAAGCAGCAAGAAAGAAGGTGACGCTCATGAGGGTGCTCTCACATGGGTGCCTTCCTGTGACCCGCATGTGTCAGCCCACAGTTTGCTCACCTGTAAGGTACTGGTGAGGAAGTTGTCCTGGGAGACAATGTCCACAAAGAAGTCGGCAGGGATCTCACCAAGCTGGTGGTACAAGATGGAGATGAGGCTGACGTACAGGGTGTGGTGCTTCATCATGGCTGCTTCTGACCGACACAGGAGGTTCAGGAGCCGCTTCCAGTGCTCGAATGCCTCATATACGTTGCCCAGCAGGAAGCACACAAAGGCAAACTGCAGCTCACCTAAGAGGTACAGAGAGAACAGTGAGATAGATCCCCATAGCAAGGCAACCAGCTGGCACTTCCCTACATGATTTACAACGCCATCATTTACACTAGACCTTAGCAACACGGAGCCTTGTACCCTTGTCACTCCAACAGAACTTAGGATAGGATTCTGCACCCAACAAGCACTCAGAAAATACTAGATCAACAGCTAAAAATTCAAACCATGGGACACCAAACTGTGGCTAGGTCTTTGCACAAAAACGGGTCCTAAGAAAAGTGGTAGTACTTCTACATGCCTCGCATTTTAGGAGGTGGACCCTAAACCTACCCATCAGAATTATTAGTAGATTTCATTAAAAGCAAACCTGCCCAGAGCTAGAGAGGTGGCTCAGGAGTTAAGAGTATTTGCTGCTCTTCCAGAGGACCCAAGTTCAGTTCCTAGTATCCGGTACAGGCATCTTACATCTACCTGTGATTCCAGCTACAGGGGATCTGAAATCCTTGTCTGGTCTCTGTGTACTCATACACATACCCACCACACACACAAACACACCACCACAGACACACACAGGCATAAGTAAAAATAATATAAATTCTAAAACCTACAAAAAAGTAAGTAAAGCTGCCCAGTTGGTCAACTCAGAGATTTTGGTTAAGCAGAGAAATGAACTGCAGAATTTGTGAAAACAAGATCAGTGCAAAGTATTTTACAACCAATTTTTTTAACATTTCCACGTCACTGAAAAGGTCACCTTAGTGGCTAGTATTCTAAGCTTCCCAGGTGGCATGACCCACTTCAGGGCTGGTGAAAAGCTGCATTACACACCACCCTCAATTCTCAGCCCAGTTCCTCTAGGTCATCAGGAAAGGCAGTATTTCCCTCATTTTAAGATGAGGTCAAGGGTGTGCCCAAGACTGTAAAACTACTGTTTTGAATGATGGAAAGCTATAACAGATTTGATGCTTGGTAGAAACACTTCTAGAATCTCCCACGGCAGGAAATTCCTAAATTCTTATTCCAGGGCTAGCTTACCTGTCATCTTATTTTGTTTATTCAATCACAGGGCTCTGATTTCATCTCTGAGCAGCCTAGTGGCTAAGAGCATGGGCTTTGGAGCCAAACCGCCTAGATTCAAATCCCAGCTCTACTACTTAGCAGAAGTGTGACCTAAGGCAAGTTTTGTAATCTATTTATGCCTAATTTCCTTATCTGATAGTTATAATGAAGAGTAAATTACTTACTACAGTGCCTAGTAAACACTTAGAATAATATGGGACACAAAGCAACACTCAAAATGCCAGTTCCTATTTGAATCTCCAATTGATACCTGTCTCCAACAAAGACCTGACAATCCAGAAGCCATTATGCATGTGAAAGCAACTGGGGCTCTGCCTGCCAGACAGACTACACCTGAGCTAGATGTCCGTAGTACAATCCGTAATCCCAGCACTCTGGACGTGGGGGCAGGGGGTACACTGCAACTGCAAGTTCCAGACCATCCAAGTTAGAGCAAGACCTTGACTCTAAATAAACGAACACACTCACACTGACTCACCAGATGCATTCTCCCTGGCTTCAAAGGTGGCCATAAATTTAAGCTTACGTATATATGAGCCATAAAAAGAATGAATCAGCCAGGCATGGAGGCGCATGCCTTTAATACCAGCACTCGGGAGGCAGAGGCAGGCGGATCTCAGTGAGTTCCAGGACAGCTACAGCTGCTACACAGAGAAATTTATATTAATTATACTGATTAATTTTATACTATTATGTTATGCATTAAGATGCCCCCTTTAAAATGTCTATTGTATCATCAGTTCAGCTAAGGATATATAAAGGTCTAACAAAACTTCTCACCAACCTCCACCAACAGAAAACTATGTAAATGCCCTGGACAATTTATAAAAAAAGGACAGGTGTTAAAGGTGTAAGGGACTGGGGAGATGCTCAGTCAGTGAAGCGCTTGTCTTGCAAGCACATGGACCAGAGTCAGGTACCAGAACCAGAATTTAAAGCTGGAGTGATGGTACAAGTGCTTACAATCCCAGCACTGGGGAGACAGAGACAGGCAGATGCCTGGGGTCTATTGGCCAGCTGGCCTAGTCTGCTTGCTGAGTTCTTGGTCAATGAGAGAACCTGTCTCAAAAGAAAAAGGTTAGTTAGTAGCGCTTAAGGAACAATAGCCAAGGGGCTGACCTTTGGCCTCCACATGTGGCACGTGTATGAACATACAAACAGCAGGACAAATGTTTGTCATTAGTATTCAAGAAATAGAGATGGAAATAAGAAGCCGTGTTTCAACCGCTGAATTGAAGAGGCCTTCACCAAGAAACCATGCTGAGTGCTGTCTAAAGTGATGAACGGCCTCCTGTCACCTGGCAGAAGCTGACAAGCACAGTCCAACCCTAAGCCTAGGCAGTGATACTTGAGAGTGCTTATTAAGCTGTATTTATACCAGAAAAAAGAGCAGCATCTCAAGGAGTGACCACTGAGAATGCTCTGGACACTGAGCAGGTGAGCAGCGACATGGAAATACTCAACACATCACAAAACCCTACTCTACAATCTTGTTTCTATAAAGACCACACGTACTCTTAGAATATAACTGAAGTTTCAAAGACTGAAATATAAGACAAGTGAAATGTATAGAAATACACAGTAAAGAGAGAAAAGAAAAAATGTACTGAACTGGAAAATGCTTATTTCTAGATCTAAGACTTGGAATAAATTTTATTTTTGTTTCTGCTCTGTGATAAATGCATATTATTTTAAATCAAGAGAAAGCAAGCAGCAATCAAACTGTAACAATTAAAATAAAAATAAAAGCCCTGGTCTAAGTCAGGGAAGAGACCAACATTTTAAGAGCTCAAGCAAAGTGAGGCGTCAGATAGGGGCTTCTAGGAAAATAGACAGAATTGGCCTAGCAACCAGGAGCCTTGGGCAATGTGGTCTCAATGGGACCACTATCCACCAAATTTTTTTCTCTCTACAGAGTGAGGCTATGCCACTAATTAACAAACATAGGATTATGCGCACAGGTTCAATTAAGATGCTCAAATAATTAGATGAATAGCCAGACAGCCAAACTGCTGGAGACCATTTAGATCTCTTGACTTAAAATCTTTAGGCTAAGAGTGAAGATATATATGTATGAAAATGACTAGGGAGTCTACCTCCTAGCTTCCTTTAAGAACTCTGAACTAGATAATCCAATATGAGCCCTCTATTCTAAAACACCCCCACTAGCATCCTCCCCCAAAAAGCCTATCCTTCTTACCAAGTACATCTTGGGGGTTGCAAGGAAACTGCTTGCTGAGCACAGTCTCAAGGGCATAGCTCAAGTCCATGCTGTGCCTGGTGATCTCTGCTGGTGTGGCACCTGCTGGGAACATCTGAGTGGGCAGCTCTGAGAAGCGGATCTCTGTCCCAGCCCTGGGTTTCATCTCAGGTAGCCGGGCTAAGCCCTCCTGGTAGCTTCTGCACTCAGTACCACAGCGGGGCAGATTCTGCTCCACCCTGTCCTTGGTGTGCTTCATAGAGAGCACAGGCAGCACGTCCGAGAAGGCACAGATCTGCCGGCTCTCCGGCTGCAGCTTCTCCATGGTGGCCTCACTGATGAAGTTGGTGAGTGAGATCCATTTCTTGAGTGTCGCATATGGGTAGGGGCCCAGAAACTGGTCTAACTCAGGGAGACTGGCTCTCATAGCTTCTATTTCAGCCTCTGGAGCTGGAGACAAGTCTACCTCTTCCTGGACTGTATTCCAGCGAAGGACTGTCAGCCCCCGCTGCTTCAGGCTAAGAAAGAAGCCCATCCGAGGGCCCACCTCCCTGGGATTGGCCCTGTCCACAGAGCTGTAGTGGAGAAAGTGGATGCCAGGAGGGATCATCTTCACACCCCGGAACTTGGGTCCCACCTCCCAGGAGTTGTAGTCAATGCCAAACTCTGTTCCCTTTGGCATGTTCAGAATGATCACAGTGGCTCCTTCAAAGAAGAGTTGCTTGGCTAACTCAGGATCCATCTGCATGGAAGCCATGAGGCCAGTGGTGGGTGGCCAAAAGCAGGACTCTTTCTTGTCTTCTAGAAGAGCAGAGAAAAAAAAACAAAAAAACCCAAAAGACAAAAAACAAAAAAAAAAAACAGAATGAGTTGACCAGAACATGGAAAGGCTACTTCATTTCTCGCACATTATGTCACATATTGAATTCGATCCTGACAGAAGAAACTCCCTTCATCCTCATGGGAATCCTGCACCTGTCTAACCCTGCATCTGTCTAAGAAAATCAGGATCAAAGAGATTTTGGGGCTCTGATTTAACAAGCAAGGGTCTTCACTCCACCATTACAGAGGCACCACTTAGAGGGGTGACATGCCCAAGGTCACACAGTACCAAAGTGAAAGCCTGGCTGCTGGTACCACAGAACTGTGTTCACTGCACACGCAAGAATCTGCATCCAAGGCTTTCTCGGAACAGAGGGTAAGGATGGAAAAAACAAAAACACGCAAGGCCTATTTTAAACTAGAACTATGCTAAAATCATTTTAAACTATATTCTACCTAAAACCTGCTACCAGAGAGTACCATAAGCTCTGTCAAAAAATGACCAAATTGGGGGGCTGGAGAGATGGCTCAGAGGTTAAGAGCGTTGCCTGCTCTTCCAAAG
>LOJH01000423.1:13124-24802 GCA_001685095.1 Ellobius talpinus | reverse complement strand
GCCTGCAAGCATACACACAGACAGAATATTGTATACATAATAAATAAATAAATGTTTTTTAAAAATGACCAAATCAAATCTGCTAATTTCCCGCGAGCACATAAAATTAATAAAAAGGTTTGAGGAGTGGAGAGCTTTTCAAACTCATCAAAAACCTAGTTGAAAGTGAGGGAAAATAAAGGGTCTAGTTTCTTTGTTTAAAACTAACCTAGCAGAGTAGAGTGGAACGGAATAACTACAACACACATTTAAATAAAGTCCGGAGGCCGGTGGGTGACTTACCGGAAACAACGCAGAGGTGGGCGGAACCAGATCGAGTGAGGATAAGGTCTCTGGTCTCCAAGCTCTACAGTTAAAAGGGGAGAAAAAGTTACGTCGTGGGCCTCAGGAAGCCTGACCACGATGTCCCCGGTGAGGTTTTCAGAGAGATAGGCCTCCTGAGACACCAGCCCACAAACCCACAAACTCGGCTGGCTCAGAGACAGGGGCCTAATTAAATGCACTCCTCGATTCTGAGCGGAGAAGCGAGGTGACCTGGCCACACACAACGAAACCCGAGGACGAAAGAAGTACCAAGAGCCAACACTCACCGCAAAGCCTCACGCTCGGCCTCCACAGAAACGGGACGGAAGTTCGGCGGCTTTGGCACCGGAGAGGTGTTACGGAAAAAGTGGTCCGGAGGAGCCCCAGGATGCAGAAGAATTGGCCCGTGCTTGCAGGTTCCTCCCGATAAAGCCCTGGTTTTCTTCTTAGTATTTTATTTTACCACCTGAATTGTGGATAACAATTTTAATTAAACTATGCACTTCCCCTTCCATAAACATACTCACCAGCCACAGCCCTTTGGTCTCAAGCAGACACGGGCACCAAATTATGGTCCAGGTGGTGGCACCCAGTAGCCACAGTTAGACAAGATCAGTCATGGTCGACCCTCTTTAGCCACATCAGTATGCCAGTCACAGCGTCAAAGATGCCCTGTTACCACACAGTCCCAGATTCTAGACACACTCGTCCCTAGGTAGTTTCAGAAACCAAGGCTGTTGCCTGAAGGGAGAACCAGTTGCTTCAACAGCCACCACAGCAATCTGCCTGGCAAGGATCATCCTGTGTCTTGTAGGTCTAACAGACCTGCACAGGCAAACTATAAATGTGCACTAAGGAAACCTGCCTGTCTTTTTCTTCACCATTTCTTTAGCACCTAGTCCATAGCTAGTTGTCTTAGATACATTGTGTGTTAATTAATTACCTACTACTAATAATGTGGTATAGTAAATGACCATTTGTGGGTCTGGCCTTGTGCTAGGTCCCAGAGCCATTAGGAGATATATGTCATGTATTGCAAAGAATTGCCTATGTGATGGAGAGGGCTAGCTAAACAGCACCAAAATTCATAGGGTATGCCACTTGGACACTGTTTTTAACCTTTACATAACCATAGCCAGTGTGTGACCCTCCCTAATCTTGTACTGCTGATTTTGCCTGCCTGATTTTCTACCCTGTTGTGATCTTGTTTATCTTTGAAGACAGGATTTTTAAGACCTCCAATCTCTTCTTCAGGTTAGTTTACCAAAATCGGGTGAAATCTAAAATGGCTGACAAAGACAAATCGCCTCTAACTTCATTGTCACCTGTCTGCCTTTTAAGTGCCATACTTTGGCACTATGACAGTCGTCAACTAAAAGGAACTACAAAAGCATGCCCAAATTCCTGGAAAGCCCCTGCCAGTCCCGGAAAGATTAGGAGTCCCCCGACCCCTTTACTGGCCTCATTTCTTTTGCAATATATCTGCATCTCCTCAACCCCAATTGGTCAAGAGGTTGATTTATCTCCTATTTCTGTTCCTAACCAAGAATGAGTCTCCCTTGCTGCTAAATGTGTCTTCTTGCTGGTGCTACAATTCTAAGAGAGAAGAATGACACAGGATGGGGATGGAAATTTGGTAATTAGCATTTTCAATCAATAAAAGAAAGCTGGGGTTCAAAGAGGGGCCTAGACCCAGAGAGTGCAGGACCAGGGTGTAAAACATGATTTAGCTGGAGTTCTGGTCCCTGTGCTGCTGTTCCTTGTCTGTCATACTTCCCCAGTGACAGCTGAATCCATCAATATGTCCCTCTCACAATTTCACAATTCATCTCTTAGGAGATTGAATCATCTCAGACCAGGCTAGATGGGGCAATCATGGTTAATCACATTGAGCTGCCACAAGGTTGCCCAGAGGCGATGTTCACCATCAGGCACATCAATCTCAACCTGCCCTGTCAGTCCCATTTTCCTTGGGAAGCAGCTCAGCTTCGTCCCCTCCTCTCTCCTCCCCTCTCCACTGACATCTTCAGAGCTGAGCTCTGTGGTGTTGTCTCTGGGCTTCCTGTTTCAGACGGCTTCAGCATCTTTTCAGAGACTCAGGGCATTTAACAACAAAAGTTGTGTGATACGAAGATGGTGACCTGGGAATCCAGCTTTGTGAACTATGTTCATCCAAATCACAATTTCTCAACTTTGGCACCATGGGCATTTGGGGCCAGGTAATTCTTAATTGAAGATAGCTGTTCTGTGCTTTGGAAGAAGTTAGGCAGCAAACCCAGGCTCCAATTCATAGAACACTAGACAACTGTGACCAAAAAAAATGTGTCTAGAAATTGCTTCATTACCCTCTTCAACCCAAGCTGAGAAAAACAAGGATTTAAACTATCCCAGTTTTTCCCTGGAAGCAGAGAAACTAGTTTTACAGGTCCAGGAGGCACGGAGTCCTAATGTTTGTAAACTAAGTCCTACTCCAGGATTCTAAAAGTAATCGCTTATTAAAAGAAACCTACAAGGAAAGGTGTGGAAAACATTCACAGAGCTCCTAGTGGTCGTTGCCTCTCACAGCAAACAGGGACTCTGGAGAAGAGTGGGTTCTTGTCACTATGTGGCTTTTGTGTCATTTAGTGAACTAGCTTTACAGAGAAAAGCAGTAATTGTATCTGGAATGACAGGATGTTCAGAATGTAGGTTTTAAAAAGTATTTAGGATGCTATGTACAGATATCTTCAACTCAAAAAAGACTTGTATTGGCTGGGCAGTGTTGGGGCACACCTTTAATCCCAGCACTCAGGAGGCAATGGCAGGCAGATCTCTGAGATTGAGGCCAGCCTGGTCTACAGAGTGAGTTCCAGGACAGCCAGCGCTACACAAAGAAACCCTGTCTTGAAAAATAAAAAACAGACTTTTTTTGTGAGATTTGAAGAGATATAGAATGGTGACCTGGGTGCTTTTCTTGTCAGGATAAATCAGAAAATCTAGAATGTGTACCCTAAGTGACCCAAGGGAATTTAGATTTTACATAATTATGATTTTAATTTTAATCTTTATTCATTGCTTTCTTTCAGTGGTAGGCTGTGTGCATCCCAGGCTAGTGCTATACCACTCCCACCCCACCCCCAGCACACTATACACCCCAGCCCTTCCCATTTATTTCTGTGGACATGCTTTTCTTTGGCAAGTGGCACTATTTACCTTTGAAATTTTTAAAATTATTTTTTGCAGTACTGTCGGGTTGAACCTAAAGCCTAGTGTATGCTAGGCAAGCTACATTCCTAGCTCCATTTTTGTTTTTATTTTTTAACATTTTATGGTGTGTCTGTCTGTCTGTCTGTCTGTCTGTCTGTCTGTCTGTCTGTCTGTCTAGGGAAGCACGTGTGCCACGATGTGCATGTAAAGATCAGAGGACAATTCGCAGGACTCAGACCTCTCCTTCCACCATGAGGCGCTGGGGGATCGAACTCAGGTGGTCAGGCTTGATGGCAAGTGCTTTAGCTAAGTCTTGACCTGCTGAATCATCTCACCAGTCCCCTAATTTCCTTTCTTAAATGTTTCCCAAGTGAGTTAAAAAAAAGTTAAGTCAATAACGGGTGGCATGACGACGTGAAACACGTGGCAGGATTGCGGGCACGCTGTTTACCAGGCTCCCATAGAGGGGTTTGATTTTTCTTTCGGATGATTATGCTACACCTCCCTGCTCCAGGTCCTGGGACCCACATATTTACTGTACCCTCTGCATAGAAAGTTTATTCAAGGTTTTTGCCTCACTCAGTCTTTCTCTTTATTAAGCTTAAAAATGACTTCCTTAGGGAGGTCCTTAACTGGCTAACCAGTTTCCCCCTTTGTGGTGTTGGGGATCACACACAGAGCCTCACACATGCTAAGCACACACTGAGCTACACTCTCAACTTTGGCCTTGTTAAAGTGACCCCCTTCAGAAACCTACACTGCTTCCTCCGCATTTCCTTCCTAGAGCTGATCTCTCTAACCTGTCTTTCCTGTCTCACTGTTTCCTCCACTGGACAGAAAGCCCTCGACCAGTAAGGACTTTGCCCTGTGTGCCATTGAGCCCATAGAGCCTAAGCCAAGGCCTGGGCCACAGTAGGAACTCCAGACTTTGTTGACTAAAATTGTTCTACATTAGAGCCTGGCTGGATGCATGACTTTAATCTCAGCACTAGGACGGTAGAGGTAGGAGAATCTCTGAGTTCCAGGCTAGGGCTACATGGTGAGATGCTGTCTCAGAAACAAAACAAATTCTGTCAAAAAAAAAAAATGTGTTCTACATTGGGATGTCTCCACTCCTGTTCTATGTCAACTTGTAACAGCACCGAAGTCAGAGAGGAGAGAGAAAGGAGGGAGATAAGGGAGGCTGAGGGAGTCCATGGTTCAGCATCAAACACATTTATTTCACTTTTATTGAGTATACAAGAACAGAGAGCACACGCATACAGCACGGAGCACTGAGGTGGGGGAGCGTGGGGACAAGAGAGGAGAGAGGGGACTGAGTAAAAAGGAACACGACAGCATTGCAGTTGTTTGGTAAGGTGCTTTTTGGAAAAAAAATATATATATTTAGAGTGATGTTGCTCATGCAATCTCAGGCCAGTCTTGGTATGTGCTTGCAGGATTCAAAAACTGAAACAGGTCCTGGCACTTCTTGTACCTTCACATGGAAAAGATCCACAGAAAGCAAAAGTTGGGAAAATAAAGGTGTGTGAGACAGAGTGGGAAAAGGCTCAGGGCGCAACTAGTTTACCCTGCTCGTTTAGTTAGGTGCAACTAGTTCACCCTGCTCGTTTAGTTAGGTGCAACTAGTTTACCCTGCTCATTTAGTTAGGCGCAACTAGTTTACCCTGCTCCTTTAGTTAGGTGCAACTAGTTTACCCTGCTCCTTTAGTTAGGTGGGATGAAGTAGGCCGGTGTCATGTGGTGAGTTAGGAGCTGCATCTAGACGGTCACCCAGAACTCTGCTCTCTGAGACTTTCCCCACTCTGTTACCTGGCCTACTGGACAGAGATGAGACACACACACACCAAAAAAAAGGCAAAAAGAAAAAAATAGGTTGAAGACAGACAAGACAACGTCCTTATTCTCTATGGAGTGGAGGATGGGGAGGAAACAGTTCCCTAGATTGAGTTTTGCAGGTCCCCTCCTCCCTGGGCAGGATGCTGACTGCCTCTCTGGGGGGGGAGAAGGTCAGAACACCCACGGAGCGAGTATCTTCCTAAATTCTAACACCCCACAAGCTAAGCGGTTCATTTTCTCCTCGCCCTGTAGCCCACATTCAGGGCAGGTGCAACCCTGACCAAAGGTCCTCCCTCAGAGGTATGTACGTCCAGTGCGTGCAGGCCATGGAGTTCCTGCAGAGGCAGGGGAGGCCTGAGCCCAAGTTCCAAGGGGATAGAGCCATTCCTGCTCTTGGCTCAGAAGCAGCAGGAGCTTGCAGATTCTAAAGGGCAGGCAGGAGGTTCTGTGGCTTCTCCACCAAGAATGGACAAAGATCCCGGAGCAGAGAGAATGCGCTGTCACACTGGAGTGGAGTGGGTCTACCAGCCTGCAACAGGGCGTATGGCTGACTCTGCTGTCTAAGAGCCTGGCTCTACTTCTCAGCGGCCACAGAGAAGAGCTGTTCTAGCTGCTTGCCCTGTGTCAGGCCAGCACCTTTAAGTAGGGAAGGTGTCTATCCTAGGAGTAACTAATAAGCAGGCAAAGAGGGCGCATCTAGCCCGGGCCCCCTGAGAGACACTCCAGGTAATGTCTGATCAGATGGAGGGAGTGGAGATGTGTTTTGAAACAAGCCAGCTACGGTTAGGGACAGGCTTGTCCGGTGGCGTCCCAGGTTCCCCTCCCCCCACATGCTTCTACCTTAAAAACAGAGCCTGGCACAAACAGGCAACTCATAAACATTTGTTGAATAAATATATGAACTGCCTTAGCAGGACTAGGAGTGTAATGGGATTGCCATAGGACATTTCCTTCAAAAAGGGACACTGCTCGTGGCAAGCAAGCCAGGAGCCTGTATATGCCAGAGTGCAATGCCAAGTTGGTGGCTGGGTTTTTCCCCAAGGGCTGTCATCTCAAGGCCATTTCTGAGCTTGGCTACTGACTGACAGAGGTCTTACAAGCCAGAGTCTAAGGCAGATGGAGCCAGTGGGCAACACTTCCTCATACCTGCTATCATTCTGGGATAGGTGAGGCCTTTGGCAATGCAGTACGGCCTATCATGCAGAAGGCCTATCATGGCCTTCCCTATGTTCATGGCCTCTTTTTATCATGGCTACCTTAGCTCAGGAAAAAGAGCACGATTCACAAGATGGAAGAGGCAGAGGGGGAAGACTGGCTGGGCATTTCAGAAAACCAGGTTAGAGGAACTGCTTTCTACCTCAGCCAGGGCACCACCTCCCTTAAGAGAAGGAACTGACGGTGACGAGGAGGTGAAAAGCAGGGCAAGACATGGCGGAATACAAACCAAAACAAAGACCCTGGTCAGAGTAAAACAGAAAGAGGACTGAAAGCCGCGGCAAGCCCCCCCCCCCNGCTAGGAGGACTAACCTGTGACCTCAGCAGCAGAGGCCTGAGCACAGCCCAGGCCTGGACAGCTACTGCTGGGGGAGAAGGCATCTTGGCCTGGCGTGTTCGGGACTACATCTGTGTTGTTTCCTTCTGGCCGAACCTTCACCTCTCCATGGAGGGCCCCCCAGTCTCCCCACCAATCACCCAGTTACAAACACCACACACAGTTTCACTACACTGAATCTGTCAGCCCTACTGGGAGCTGGCCACACCCAGAGTCCAGTGTCCTCGGCTGGGCCAGTTTGGCAAGATCTAGGAACCTTGGGATACATCACAGTCAGGTAATTATAACTTGAAAATGTCAGCTGCATACTTACCAGCACAGTTTATTTTAATATTTGTTTCCTGTTACATGTAATATACATAAGTTAAAATCACAGTCATACAATCTCCTATGAGCTGCACCTCCATCATGAGAAACCGGAAACATACAATGTCTACTTCCCTTCCCATGGCTTCCTTTTGCTCTCGTAGTCTCTTTTTCTTCCAATGAGAGTCATCCGCAGTGGCCCTCAGCCGGACCAGGACACAGAAGAGGAGGGTCAGGGGAAGAGGCAGGAGGGAGCTGAGACAGAAAATGGAGACAAGATGAGCAGAAGTCAAGGGTGAAGTGGGGAGGGCAGAAGGACAGAGAGTGGATGTCGCAGCCCAGTGTCAAGACCCGGAAAATAACAATCGAGTGTTCCTCCCCCTCCTCCTCCAAGTGGGAGACTTCCATTCTTTTATTCTTGGAAAACAGTGGACTGTGCGTGTCTTGTGGCTGTGACTTCTCTTGCTTGGCTACGTGATCTTATTTTTCTCTTCCTTCGCATTAGAGGGAGCAACAGAGGCTGGGGAGAACAAACAGGGTGCTCGCCCATCCTGGAGTGTGTGCAGCCGAGGTTCAAGAGGACATCTACAATCATCATGGTCTGCTTTTGTAGTTTGGCAGGAGAAAGGGGCCAGGGAACAAGAGATTATGATTGTTACATATTTTCCTGAAAAAAAAAATTCCCACCAATTCAATTTGTCTGCAAAGGAAATGAAGGTTGCTGCAGATGTCTGTTGTTGCCATCAGCTGACAGCTCCACCAGCCCCAGAGCAGTGCAAGGACGCGGTGTTTCCTATATATATATATCTATATCTATATATATCTATATATATATGCTTTCCCTTCCCAGTCTCTCATCAGTGACAGTACGTCGCAGCTGGGATGTTGGTGTTGTCGGAGAATCCAGAATGAAGGCCCCTTCTTAATGATTCTCTGGCTTGGGTTGGACCAGACATGCCAGCATCTCTTCACGGAGGTCAGGATTCCTGGGTGCCAGAAGCAAGGGAACAGGGTGATGGGTACAAAGGAAGGAAGATAAAGAAAATTAGTTACTTTAGCCACTTGTCTTTAAAAACACAGCGTCAGTTTTTCTAGCTACCATTTGCCCTGCATTGTAGCCCAGAAAGAGTGACTTATCCAAGGCAACACAGATTACTGGTGGCAGCTAAGGAATGGCACACATGCACTAACTCCAGAATCCCTGTGTGTCTGCATGTTTGATCTTGAGGAGGCAATATCTTTTGCTTTGGTCTGAAAATTTTTTGAAGGGTCCTTTAATAATGTGGAGACACTCTGGTCACTGTCATTTTACTGTGCTCCCTTGCTCTTCTCAGTTCTGGGGCTGTTTATCCCTGGCTGCAGGTCTTCTATTACCCATGGGTCTGCTGTGGCCTGCAGATTAAATGGCAGACAGCAGTGCCTAAAGAAAAAACCAGAGTCTGGATTCCAACTAAGGGTTACCTATAGAACTCAGAATTTAAGAGCATGGACTCTGCAGGAACAATTCCCGAGTTCAAACCCCACTCCTGGCCTGTCTGCTGTGTAACTGTGGGCGAGTGTCTCAACCTCTCTTAGCTTCCATCAATTTCTCTAGAAAATGGGACCTGCCTTGCACAGGTAGAGAGGCGCCACAGAGGGGCCTAGATATAGCAGCGCTGAATGAGTAGAGGCCTTGTTGCTAAATCCGCGTCATCATAGCTCTTGCTCCCATTTCCCCAACAGTAAAGGCTACCATTTCCCTACCTTCACCATTGGCAACTACTCAAAATCACTTTGTACATGGAACAGCATTCCTGACTCACATAGGATGCAGTATAATCAAAGGGTCATAAAAGAGTTCTTCTTGGGTCAGCTGACTGAGAGGAAAACTCATGCCCAGAAAGTTGATGGTTTAGCAGGTTTGTGGCAGGGTGATGGTGAGAACCCGAGATTCCTATTTTGAAGCAGGTCAACCCCCTCCCCTGCACAGGTAACCCTGGGAAGCTGAGAAAGCTATAGGCAGCCAGGTGAGTGCTGTCCTCTTGCTGGCAGTGTTCAGGAGACAGATCCTCTCTGAGGGGATGCCAGGCTGCCCTTGATCTCAATATCTTCCTTCCTGACCTTCCTAAGAGCTGGGATTCCAGGCAGGCACAATCACACCGTTTCAAGTCCTCCCATCATCAGCTCTATGACCGTAAAAAGCGATTTAACCCTGGCCAGGGGGACCTAAATAATACTGTGCATAACAATTCATTCTTCTTGGTTTAGGACAGCCATTGATAGCTTACCACCATAATGACAGTAGTCACTGTTATAAAATATTTACCGTGTGCCAGGCACTATGGTAATTACCATACATACATGATCTCTATGAGTCAGAGACTATGGGAAGTCAGCGTGGTGAGGAACATAGGTGGCTCTGGAGTCTAACACATTACGTTTAGCTTCTAATCAGTTCATCATGTTCCCAGCACCGTAGCTATGGGCAAGCCAATTAAGGTCTCTGAGCATCTGTTTCCTTACTTTTAAAATGAATGAGCAGACAGTACAAAGCTTGGTGCCTGGCACAGTGTAAGCACCCTACGAATAAGAGCAACGGATACTACTAGAATTGCTGGTACACGTCAGCTGATAAAACACAGGATGCCTTGGCTATATAGCAAAACATAGCTCCAAAAAAGGGTAGGAAGAGGAGGAAAATTAGGAGGACTTGAGATTTGAATTTAGGGCTGTGGGACTGCAGGGTTTTTCTCTGGGGTACCAAGATGCATCTATCTGTTAAACCAGGGCTTTTTAGGCACCTTAGGAAGCAAGGGTTTTATTTGTTTTGTTTAATTCAGAAAAAGCACTCCCCAGAATTAGTTGGAGGAACTCCATTAAGAGTCTGGGATGGCTCCTACTTGGCAATAACTTCTGGCAAAGCATGTGGGAAAAGTAGGCAAGATAGAGACTACCGTTTCCCCAAAGTGGATCTTTACAGAATGGCCTGGGAGGAAAATAGGGGTATATCATGGTGCTTGGGAGTAGTGGCATTAAATAAAGACATGAAGAGGAGGGAATGAAGCAACAAGGGGAACAGCGGGGCTGATATCGAAGACTACAGAGGTGGGACTGCAGAGGTAGGACAGGTCCCATGTGGAGGCTGTGAGAACCCAGGGTCCTAGCTGCAAGTAGCCTCTGGGGAAAACATGGCTGAGTGGGAGAGAATGGAGGTGACAGGAAAGACACCCCAGGAAAGCACACAGTCAGAGGAATGCAACTGGAAAGGGTACCTGCTTTGGCTCTTCACTTTGCAAATGATGAGACTGAGTCCCCCTAACAGAAGAAACTGACTTACTGGTCACCAGAATGCCTACAAAGCAAGGCCCCTAGAATCCCACCAGTACAGAGCTCTTAGAGCCATGGCTCCTACATCTGGCTACGTGGGAACTTCATAAGGACCAATGTATAAATAAGCAGTAATTCTCAGACAGTAGAATTTCCAGGTCCCTGCTGCATTCCAGATCAGACCGTCATAAGGCTTCTCTGGCAGCTTCCCCAGATGTCATGTGTATGTGTGTGTGTGTGTGTGTGTGTGTGTATTTGTGCACATCTCTGTGTAAGGTACACATGAATGCATAAACTTTGGTGGTGGTCAACTTTGGGTGGTGGCTTACCTGTCTACATTGGTTTTTGTCTGTTTGTGTGAAGCAGGGCTGGTCTCTTCCCAGCCTGGAGCTCACTGAGGTCAAATGGGCTGGCCAGCAGGCCCTAGGCAACTGCTTGACTCCACCTCTGCCTCCCTGGCAATGGGATTTCAAGTGTGCACTATAACACCCAGCTTTCTAAAAATGATGCTTGGGGCTCAAACTCAGGTCCTACAACTGAATGGCAAACACTTTACAGAATGAGCTATCTCTCTGATACTCAAATTCTAAATTTTAACTTAATAAAAAGTGAACATGTGTGATGGTTTGAGTAGGAATGGCCCCCATAGGATTATATATTGGAATGTTTAGCCACCGGGGAGTGAAGCTATTTGAAAAATAAGGATTAGGAGGTGTGGAGTAGGTGTGACCTTGCTGGAGAAGTGTGTCACTGGGAGGTGGGCCCAGTCTCTCTGTCTCTATCTCTGTCTCTCTCTTTGCCTGTGGATCAGGATGTAGCTCTCAACTTCTCCAGCACCATGCCCGCCTTGCCTGCTGCCATGCTTTCCACTATGATGAAACTGTAAGCAAACTCCCAATTAAATGTTTTCTTTTATAAGTTGCCTTGGTCATGGTGTCTCTTCACAGCAATAGAACAGTGGGCGACTAAGACACATGTGAAATTCATTTTAGTAATATATGTGGGGATCTGGGGGTGTAGTAGAATATTTGTTAATATGTGCCAAGTCCTAGGGATTGATCTCCATTGTCTTAAAAAACAAAAGGGCCAACTGGGCAGTGGTGGCGCACGCCTTTAATTCCAGCACTTGGGAGGAGGCAGAAGCAAGTGGATCTCTGTGAGTTCAAGGCCAGCCTGGTCTACAAGA
>LOJH01000423.1:2014-13075 GCA_001685095.1 Ellobius talpinus | reverse complement strand
TCTACAAGAGCTAGTTCCAGGACAGGCTCCAAAGCTACAGAGAAACCTGTCTCGGAAAACCAAAACCAAGCAACCAACCAAAGCAAACCAAAGGGCCTGGGAATGCAGCTCTGTGCAGAATGCTTGCCTCGTGTGCAGCAAAGCCCTTGGTTTCTGGCGCAGCATAATATCAGGAGTGCTGGCTCCTGTAATCCCAGTACTAGAGACGTGTAGGTAGGGGGATTAGGAGTTCAAGGTCATCCTTGGCCAAAGAGGATATTCAAGGGCAACCTAGCCTATATGAGACCCTGTTTCCAATAACACCAAAAAGAAGCAAAAACCCTATCGAACATATTACTTAACTCAATATATCCCTTTTCATTTCATAAGCGTTAAAATTACTGAGATAACTGACTTTTTTTCACACTAAATCTTCAAAATCCTACGTGCATTTACCCTTAGAGCACATCTCTTCTTGGATGAACCATTTCAAGTACTCAACAGCCATATTTGGCAGTGACTGATACTGGACCACACAGGTAAGACACTGCAACCATTACAGAAGTTCTTTCGGATGAGACTGGTCTAGATTCTGGGTAAGCATCCTTTCAAATGGCAGGGAAACATTTCAGCACTTTTCCCTCTAAGAAGTCAGAACTCAAAGGAAGAGTTCTTGTACTGCTCTAGAAAACATCCATTGACTCAAGAAAAGTAAAGAGGCAACCAGCTACTATTTGTGGGGACTTTGAGGTAGGCGTTTTCCTACTGTAGTGTAATATATGAGTTGTATACAGTGCTTGACTTTTCTTGGTGGGGGTGGTGGTGCTGAGGATGGAACCTGGTACCTCACTCATGGTACGCATCTGCTCTATTGTTAGGCTAAACTATCCCAGCCCTAAAAAATTTTATCTATGTGTATCTTTACACAGCCAAGCCAGGTGGAAACATTCCTAGAAAGTTCCTTGTAGCTCCTCACTGGCACATTCTAGAGGAAGCACTGGTCTATTTTTATTCTCAATGGGATAAAAATTTTGCCTGCTAATCACATCTAGAGAATGGAACCACACAGTAGGTACTTCCCATGTCTGTGAGATTTTTGTCTTCTATGTCTGATAAAATTCAGCAAGCTTCTAGAGAAGCAGAAGAACCCTCCCCAGTGCAGGCTGTGAGGAGCCCAACATGTCCCAGTGCTGCAACTGGGTGTGGAGGGCCTGAGAAGTCCTGCGTTTATAAGCCAGCAAAGCAGATGGGACTTAAGGTTCTAGGCATCACATCCCCTTGACCCAGATGGAGACGGGGATTCGGAGATGGGAATATGGCACCCAGACTGGCCAGCGCCTCCATTTACATAGTCCCCCTGTTGATCCTCAGCATCCTTCCCTTGCCACTTGTGGATTCGCTTTTCTGACATCACCTTCCCTTCCTCCTTCCTTTGGTCTGAAGCAGGGCCACTATCTCTCTCCTTAGAACCACAAGTCAGGTAGGTAAGGGTCACAGCGGCACTATCAATCATGCCACCTGGGCTCCCAATGGAAATGACTCTCCAAGAATTTCTTTTTCTTTTCTTTTTTTTTTCTTTTCAGAGACAGCATTTCTCTGCATAGCCCAGGCTGTCCTGGAACTCAAGGCTGGCCTTGAACGCAGAGATCCACCCACCTCTGCCTCCTAAGTACTGGGATTAAAGGTCTGCATCACCATCTGACTTCCAAGAATCTTTTTACTGCTTCCCTCCCACACTGCCGAGCCCCAGACCTGTACCTGTGGCTTCTTGTCCCTCTCCTCTGGGGATGGGTCTGTTTCTCTGTAGACAACAGCTTTGGTTACCAGCATGTCTGGATGCTGTAGTTTGGCTTCCTTGATGGCCAAAGCCAGGGCCTGGTGGGCAGAAAAGCATAGTGAGGCACCACAGAATAGTGCCTATGAGAGAAACTGAACACAAGCCCCTACTGCACAGCTGGGGAAACTGAGGCCCAGGAAGGGCCAAGTTAAACAGTCAGAGGAAAAGACTAGAGTTGGAATCTTCCCATCTCCATTCAATGCCCTTTCTTGGGGGTCAGCAAGGGGTGGACACCTTCTTTGCTCAGAAGGGTAGCCCCCCATAAGTCACCATTATAGGAGGGACTGGATACTGGGCTGTGCCCTGAAAATACTTCCCCCCCAGCCCTGTACCTGGTCTTGATCGACATCTTCGTCCCCAGTAATGATGATTCGCTTCTCGATCCTTGTCTCAGAAAACCCTCCTTTCACAGTCTGTGGAGAGAGAAGGAGAGGGCAGGGGAGAGAAAGGCGAGGTCCCGCTTAGGTCAGCTGTGACAGACCTACACACGTTGGCCTCAGTCAATCAGCCTTTCCTGCCCTCCCTCGGCATTCTCTTCTAGTTTGAGGACTTCAGGTTGTCATCACTCCCCAGCTCTCAAACTGTCCCATTTATGTCTCCCACACCCAGCTCAGACACTGCTCCTTGGTTGGCAGGGTCCCAAGGCATCCCGTCCCAGCCTTCCCCAAGCACTGAGTCTATATCTCTCATGGTTTTGGGCCTCTGCATGGTGCTGACCTATGTGCACATGGCCTCGCTCACCTCTCTAGACTTCAAGACCTGGAGGGGGGGGCTTGTACTTTGGTCACCTCAGTGTCCCTTCACCCCGCACCTTTCCCCACCTGACCTGGCACTGCTGAATGTAGATCTGTTGAATGAGCACATGAATGGAATGTGAATGGTGACAAGGTTCTACCTTAAATGACCTGGAGACAAGATTCTACCTTAAAAGACTTGGAACAATCCTATGAATACTTTATTGCCTCTCCTGTTTTCTCAGGGAGTGGGGCTTAGAAGTAGAGGATGGGGCTGGATGTAACTGTTTGGCAGTCCAAGGAGGATGTGACCCAGGAAAAGCCTAGCTGGAGGTAGGCAAGGGTGAACTAAAGGGGCCCCTGAGTGGTGAGGTACAGAGGAGAGTTTCCTGAGCCATACACTGTGGGGTGTGCCGTGTGAGGCATTCCCATAAAGCCCATGCACTTCTCTCAGGTGTTTTGAGAGGTTGCTTCCTGGGAGATGTAACAAGGTGACAACGCTACAAAGTTGCAGGCGAGTGTTATCAACCAGACTTGCCCTTCTGTGGGTCAGCTGGACCTTCAACTCAAACTCCCCCCTCAGCCTGGCTCCTCAGGCTTCCAGTCATGGCTGGGCCTCTCCCATTCTCCCTCGCGGCTCAGCTGTGCACTTGCTACAGGCTCCTTCTCAACCTTTCCTAGATCCTTGGCTGTCACAGCTGATGGCCCCTAGGAATGCCTCCCTCCTCTGTCCTGGTCTCTTCCAACTCCCCCTTGGCCCAAGCCCTCAAGTCCAGGCCTTGGTTCTCCCTCCTCTACCTCCCCACACCTATCAGACAGACAGCTCCAGGGAGCCTATTTCCACTGAGTCACTACCTGAGTTAAATTTCCTAGTGACTAGGATCCTCCATGATCAAATCAGCCCCAGGGTCTGGTGCCTATCTTTTCTGCCCCCACTTTGCACTTCCTTGCTCCAAGTGCATCCTAATTCCCCAGTCCCCTATCTACATGCTGCTTCCTGGTTTCCTACACACCTCCTCCAGCAGCCTGAAGTCCAGGAAGGTTGATGGTCACTTGGCATTTGCTTAACGAAGAGGTAAACACCCAGTGTCTCTGCCCCTCCTGCTAGCGCAGCACGCCTCCTGGCTGCTGTACCCTCAGGTGCTCTGCAGAGAGTCCCAGGACCCTACTCAAACTCCATTCTCTTCTCTCTCTTGTTTTGGGTGGTTGGGCCAGCAGGGAGGACAGGACAGTCACTGATAAGGAGAAAACCTTTGCTAGGCAAAGACTATACCGTTGAGAAATACCTCCAGTCCTCTTTACTTTTGGTTTGAAACAGGATCCCATTACGTTGCCCAGGCTGCCCTGGGCTTTCAGTCCCACATCAGCTTCTAAGTAGCTGGGACTAGAGACTTGTACTACCAGGCCTGGCAAATAGCAACTTTCTCCAAATGACACTGCCTGACTTTGGGGAGCTTCCTGCACATCTCTCTTTTGAACTCTCCTGGCTCTCAAGGCCTGTAAGATGCAGACATCATTGTTTGGAGAGAACATCTGACCCCACGGGTTAGCTGCCAATGCCGTGTGCAAGGCCTTCTCCGAGACAACAGTAACACAGGGCAGCGCACTCCAGGACTGGCCAAGGTCCCCTCTGTGAGCCTTAGAGAATGAGGAGCCAGGGGTCAGCATGGTAATGACCTTCCCACCTACAGCCGCTGGGGCCCTGAAGCCACCTGGGGCCCGGGAGCCCGCTGGGGTCCCGGGAGCCCGCTGGGGCCCGGGAGCCTGATGCTACTCACTTTGGTGACATGGGTGGTGGTGGAGGTTGAGAGGGTTTCCGCAGTGGCGCCGTAGGTGCTGGTGAGGACATCTTTCCCGATGATCTGCAGAATATAACCACCCCCACCCCGGGGGGTCAGGTCAGGGCACTGGGCTCCGAAGGGAAGCAGGGCTAGGGAAACTTTCCCAGGGAGAAGCAGGGATGCCAAGATGCTTTGAACCATTCTGTTATGGTTTTCATCTCTTTAAGAGACAAGCCACGCCCACTCCCGGCGGGGCNAATATCCAATTCTATTCTGTACGATGTGTCTGCCCACGTGTCTCCCACCCGCTCACCTCTGGGAACCTGCGCCTTCCGGGGACTCATTGTCGCCTGCCCAGCCTGCTCACCCCCCCAGGCGGCTCTGTGGGCCCGCTGCCTGCCTACTGCTATCGGGGATCTTGCAGCATTTTTAACACATTCATTCTTATACAATGCCAGACTCTTTCCACATCTAGACCTAGAACATTCCCAAACCCAGGCATCTGTAACTCTTAGATGAATCCCTATGGCCTAACATCCTAACAACGGCCTAGAAGGGGAGAATCCTAGAAAAATGACCAGATGGATCCAGGCAGCAGACAGAGCCCCTAGGACCTCATCCTGTCACAGGCAGGAACATGCTCTCTCTGGGCTAGGTATTGAGAACAACAAGCAGAGAATGAAAGCATCAGAAAAGACCTCTAATGACAGACTCAGGGTCACTAGTGGGGCGATCACCAACAGAGTCCAGCCTAGAATCCAAGCCTCTGGACTCCTAACTCCCTACTCTTCCCGCTTTATAAGCTGACAAAGCAGTGTGTGTGTGTGTGTGTGTGTGTGTGTGTGTGTGTCCTGTTTACCCTCAGCCCTAATGACAATGCTTTGGTTACATGGGGGGGGTGCTGATGGGCACCTTAGGGAGCATGTGGGCATTTGAAATGGTACTGAGCACCTCACTGCACTTGCTGTGCTGGCGCACTCAGCTCTGAGTTCCCTGGCCCCTCACTGTGGCTTCAAGTCCCCTAGCCTGAGCTGGTCCTGCCTACTTACCGGTGAAAGAGAACGGATTTCCGTGGCCACCGTCTGTGGGCCGGGGATCATGGCAGCTGCCCCCTTCCCGGACTTGAGACTGTTCTCCTGGGGAGACAATAGTGCTCAGATGGCCAGGTCTCAGGTCAGTAGGCCTCCAGGAGAGCCAGGGCATGTGACCGTGTGGTCATCATCACCACAGGGTTGAGAAGCAACACAGAAGTAGAGAGCTGAGGCATCCATTCAGTCCTCCCTTGCTCAATCCCACACACACGTGCATGTTCACTTGCACACTCACTCCGCAAACATTTACTGAATCCCTGCTATTAAGGGATGCCAAGGTGAACAGGATACAGTATTGCTCTCTGGAAGCCCTAAAAAGAGTTGGGTCACCCAGGCTCTTGTCTTGGGCCTGCTGTGAACTTTGAGGTAGAGCCACTCCCTCCCTACTGTCTGTGAAAAAGGACCTTTGTCTGTTCCCCTGGAGCCCTTGTGAGGAGAATATAGGGAAAGGCGGTTTGTAAACCAGAAGCTGTTGGTAAATGCAGGGTGCAGGTGGATGAACCATGTAGGTACTTCCCAGGACCTGCCAGGCACTGGGCATTCACCAGGTACATGTATGCGTGTGACTCATTTAACCTTCGTAGCCACTGAAGGCAATCCCTGGCAGCAGTCCTATCCTACAGGGGACACACAGTATGTGGCTTGTTCACGTCCTACAGCACGACAGTGGTGGAACCAGGATCCAACTCCCAGCTGGGCAGCCTCCAGGGCTGCTAGGTGCTTGTGGTCCGAACCAGCATTCTGCCCTTGGAACTGTCACTCTTGAGCCAGCTCCCCTGGCCTTATTCTAGATTCTAACTGCTAGAACTCCCTGGAATTGTCACTGGAATTGGTGTCCTGTATCTGGCCAAGGGACACTGAGGGTCTTTTTGCTGTCTCTCATGTCTGCATAGTCTCCAGCTCAGCTTGGCTATAAGTATCTCAGCTAAATGAAAAGTCTGTGCATGGCAAGAACCTAGACTGCTGTCTTCCTGCCACAGCAAGGGGGGAGGACGGAGCCTCTGCCACGCCTGCTCCTGCCCTGACTGTCGGTTACCAGGTTACTTGGCACACCATCCTGAGACGCATTCCCTACATCTTGGGTCCCAGACTATAAGGCCATTTCTAGCCATGTTTTCTTTCTCTTGCTTAGTCAACAGACACAAGCTCCCTTTGGGTCCTTCTGTCTCAGACTATGCTCACATACAGCTTCTGATTATCTGTCTTCCCTCTTGTCCTGAGACCAGCATCCACAGCTCCTCTCCATCTTCATGGTGGAAACAGAAGCCAGTAAATAGGACACAGGTTGTTTAAAACCTAGGTGCTCCCCCTCCCACGCTGACTGTATTTATAGCCAAAACCATCTCCCAACTCAAGGAAGCAGTTCCTCTCCCTGGGCAAGGCAAACCCCCATCTCTCCTCAGGGCTCCCCTCCATCCACCTGCAGATACCCAGGGATTTCTACTGCCTCTCTGGTGCCACAGTCTCCTATCCTACCTGTTGCCCAGATCTTGAACCCTAAATCTTCAAAACCAATCATCTCCTGAGCCTTTCCCTGGAAACACCCTACAGATGTCTCACACTGGTCAGATCTGCAGTAGAACTGGTTGCTTGAACCTAACACACAAGCATCACACTCCCCTCACACTACCTCAAGGGGCATCACCGAGAGGGTTTGTGAACACAGACTCCTAGGATCCCTGAGTTTCTGAATTAGGAGCTTTGGAGCAGGGTGGGGGACTATGCCTTTGTTGCAGGCACCTGGGACCACACTGTAAGCACTACTGGCCAGTAAACACTGTCCCCAGCCCATCCGCCTGTCCTGTCTCATGGGCATCCTACCAGTGCCCACACACTGCACTTTCCTACTCCAGGATCTCCAGCCCCTAACTCGGGGGCACCTACCGTCTCCAACCCTGGCAGTGCCCCTCCTGGACACCAGCAACCCTCAGACAGGTTCCCATCTTCTCTTTCTGGCCTAATGTGGGCCCCAGGGCTAGAGATGCTGTCTCCTCCAGGACTGTATTCACAGTACCTCAAATATCGTGGGTGTTCAATAAATATTTATTAAAGGTCCAGGCCGCACTCACACAAGCTGATAACCTAATCAACACACACAGCTAAAGACAGGCTTCTACTCTAGAAACACTATTGCCCTGTTGTCCCCAGGACAGTTTAAACCATCCTACATGGCATTGGGAACACTTCAAGCTCTGGTTCAGTCCTTCTTTGCAGCCCTCCCCACTGCCCCCTCCTCTTCCTGTACACACCTACCAGCCAGATGTGCTTCCTGTCCTTAGGCCTGCTCTCCACACCTGGAAGTTTTCTCCTGTGACCATACCTCAACCCATCCTTCACTCACAGCTCTCCTGTCCCTTGCCTAGGTGACACCTTCCCCAGATCCTCCTAGCAGAGATGTCACTCATGCCTTCATCCCAGTGGGCCCTAAGGTAACTCTGCTGCACTGTTCCATGAAGGCAGGAGAGAGACAGCAGCAGCTGACATCTGGGGACACCAAGGCCAGGATGTGCTGGGGGGGGCTTTGCACAGGGTACTTGCTCATGCTCACAGGAGCCCTTAAAGGCATGCACTGTATTGTTCCCACCCCACTTTACAGAAGCGGAAGTGAAGGGATTGGGAGGTACAGGTGACTTGCCCAAGGTGAGGGTTGGGCCTTGCTCATCACTGCGTGCCCAAGACGGACATACAGACAGGTACTGTGATGACAGCTGAACAAAGAATCCTAGTAGGCAGTGGGGCCTCTGCAGCACGGGGTCCCTGTGCTAGGCAGACAGTAGAGACTCATCAATGTTTTCGGGACAAATGGACAGATGAATGGATGGATGAGGAAATGAATGGAGTAGCTGCCTACTCACCATGAAGAGGAATCTAAATGTTTCCTTACAAGTATCTCAATGCCTCAGAGTAACAGTTTGGAGAGAAAGAACTGACCCACGAGGAAAATGGTGCCCTCTGGTGACTGATTTAAAGTACTGATCGTAGAGACTGATTACTTAAAACAACCCACCTGCTGAGAACTCTGACTTAAGTGAAACCATCTTCTCCGGTAGAGGTCAGGGGTCAGACAAGGGAAGCCATTCAAAAACAACTCTCTCTAGCTCAGGAAATATCTGGATCAGACATTGCTACACTCTGCAGCCCCAGACCCATAAAGCTGATGTTCACACAGGTCAGGACAGGGGCAGAGCAGAGCGAATGCCAATGAAATTGAGACTTCTGGTGTCAGAATACCTGAGGCTAAACTGAGATTTATTGGTCATGTGACCTTGGGTTAATCCCTTTATTCACCCCTGAACTTGTTTTCTTATTTGTAAAGGATGTCAAAGAAAGAACAGTGGATACCACAGTTTATAATCCAAAGGTCAGATGTCCCTGAGGACTGCCTGACACCACAACCTGTGGTTAGAATATGCTGTTTGATTTCGTTGTTAAGGGCTGTAGAGTAGTGGTTCTCAGCCTGTGGGTCTCGACCTCCACAAGGGCCACATATTAGATATTCTGCATATCAGATATATACATTGTAAATCATAACAGTAGAAAGATTATGGTTATGAAGTAGCAATTAAATAATTTTATGGTTTTGGGGTCCAAAACATGAGGAACTGTATTAAAGAGTCACAGCCTCAGGAAGGTTGAGAACCACTGCATTAGAGTCTCATAAGAAGCTGTGAGCCACACAGAAGGGGGGTGACTCCTATTTTACAGATGAGGACTTTACTTGGTTAGACAGCAAATAAACAGCAAAATCTGCAAGGTCTCTTTAAAAGGTATCCAAAACCTCGGTGTCTCCAACCCAGGTTCACTGCTGCCATCTACTGGTCACAGTGGGAAAATGTTCTGAAACTGCTGGTGACTTGTTTGGGTTTGCTGGCAGGATAGGGGTGGGGTGGGGCTTGCAGGCTACTGTCTACCTGCAGGTTAAAGTCACCTGGTATTGCAAGATTCTTGCATGCTGAGAATCAAGCCAATCTACCCTCCTTCTACTCCTGCATGGCTGAGATGGCCCGGATAACTGAGACTCTGGGACTACATTCCCCACATTATTCAGACTGACTACACTATGTACAAAAGCAGCCAAGGAACCAGACAACAGGAATCCAGTCATCTGTCTCACCACCATGAGGGCAGCTAAAATCTTCCTGAAACAGTTGCCAAGTTCTGGCTGTTGCAGGGAATGAGGGGTGGGTCAGAGAGAGGAACCGCCAGATCCCACTTACCATAGTGGTTGAGACTGTCTCTGTGGTGATGCAAGGGGGGGTCACCATGAAGTCTTTCCCCACGGGGGCACCCCCATCAACCTGCGAGGCAGACAAGGAGGCATTAGAGATGGCAGGACTATGTCACCTGGCTTGTGGCAGTCCCAGTTACAAAGTGACAAGCTTCGTGAGTGGGGGCGTGCACCGGGGGTGGTCACGGAGCACTTTAGAGGGCCCCAAGGCTCTTCACAGGGTCCATTTCACTGTCCTACTGAACAAAGGAAGGGTGACCACATCCAAGTTGACGAATTCTACCCAAGCTTTGATTTAGCAACCCATGGGAAGTTAACATGGCATGTTGGTTGGTTTTATGACAACTTGACACAAGCTAGTCATTTTGGGAAAAAGGATTCTTAATTGGGAATATGCCTCCACAAGATTGGCCTGTAGGCAAGTCTTCCAGGCATTCTCTTGACTAATGATTGATGTGGAAGGACCCAGATCACTGGAGGCAGAACCATCCTTGGGCAGTGGTATAAGATGGTATAAGAACAAGGCTGAAGCTGGGCGGTGGTGCCTCACACCTTTAATCCCAGCACTCAGGAGACAAAGGCAGGCAGATCTCTATGAGTTCAAAATCAGCTTGATTCTACAGAGCTAATTCTAGGACATCCAGGGTTACACAGAAAAACCCTGTCTTGAAAAACCAAAACCAAACAAAACAAGAAAAGTAGACTGAGCAAGTCATGAGGAGCAACCAGGAAGCAGCGCTCCTCCATGGCCTCTGCTTCAGTTCCTACCTCCAGGTTCCTGCCTGAAATTCCTGCCTTGACTTCCCTCAGTGATGGCTCATGACCTGAGAGTTGCAAACCCAAATAAACCCTTGTGCTTTTGGCCATGGTGTTTTATACTACAACAGAAACTGGTGCTTTTTCAAGGTTCTCCAAGAAACATGAACGAGGAGACTTTACCCCAGATAAAACCCACCACAGGGTTCAGTGACGGGAGATAAAACAGCTTCCTAAGTGGACTCGGACTAGTGGACACAGGGCTGGGGTTGTAGCACAGGCGGTAGAGTGCTTGCTCAGCATTCACGAAGCTTGGGCCCCATTTAAAAAAAGAAAAACCAATCAAAGTGGATATGGTGGTATAACCTGTAACCCCAGCACAGGGGAGCCTGAAGCAAGAGGATCGAAAGTTCAAGGTCATCCTCAGCTACACAGTAAGTTCTGAGGCCAGCCTGGGATAGCTGGTAGGAACCCTGTCCTCTCTCTGTTAGAGACAGAGGGAGTGGCAGAGAGACAGAGACACGGAGAGGGGCACTGGAGTAAGTTCTAAACTACCTGAGAGCAAAGAGTGTGGTGTAAGGCAGAGGTCACTCTGATCTAATAATTTTAAATAGAAGCAGATATAAACATCTCTGTTGGCACCTATCCCCCCCCC
>LOJH01000422.1:64314-78022 GCA_001685095.1 Ellobius talpinus | reverse complement strand
GTTCCAGGACAGCCAGGGCTACACAGAGAAACCCTGTCTCAAAAAACCAAACAATTGAAGGAGGAGCTGGTTGGCCAAGAGAGTGGGGGACTACCTTCCTGTGGCCCTGATGCGAACTTGAGGAACTGGGGTGTAGCTCAGTGGTAGAGTACCTGCCAAGCAAGTATCAGATCTCAGGTTTGATATCCAGCATCCCCAAACACACTACTATAAATAGAATGACAACAAACTAAATACCACCCCATGAAGAACTCCAAGACAAACGGCATCGGATACTTGTGAGCCACGGCTCAGGACCTTGGGCTGTGCCTCCCATGGGGGCTTGTATGGCTTGTCTCCTATTTGCTGACACACGTTCCAATGCCTCTGCCTCTTCATGGTGCCCATGCTGAGACTCACAGTCAGGATGGGGCTGACCCCAAATAACCTGCTGCGACTGGAACAAGGAGTGGGCACAGGGCCCTGAACTTAAGAGGCTGAGGTGGGTGGATGGGGTCACAAGAGCCCAGGAGTGCAGGACTAGCCTGGGCAATACAGTCAGATCTAGAACAAATGGAAACAAGGTGGTACATTGTCCTAAGAAGCCCCAATGGGGATGATGTGTTCCAGAGGGGATGGGAAATGTGGGGAGCAGCCGATGGGCCCTCAGCAGCAGGGGTGAATACATTATCAGGAAGCAAGCACCCCACTAAGCTTTAAAAGGTGCAGGAAAAAATGCCTAGCTACTCCTGGTGAGGGGGAGGGAGGGAGGGAGGGAGGGAGGGAAGGGAGGGAGAGAGAGAGGCAGATGGAGCCCCGGAGGCTTCATTCTCAGGACCCTAGCACCGGGCTCCGCTTCCTCCAGGCCTTACCGGAAGGGTTAAAGCCATTTTCATTAAAATTTAAATTCCAGCAGGCGCTCTCTCCCTCCTTCCCTGTACTTTGAACGTTTTGACTGGCAACCATTTCATATTTCAATCTCGGCAGAACAAATTGAATTAGATGTTGAGCCCGAGCTCGGCTCTGTTGGGCAAAGCCCGAGTGCACAGCCCCAGCTGATCCTGCCCCAGCCACCCTGAGAGGCAGTGGAAGCTGTGGACTGTGGGGAGGGTGGATCCCCTGCTCCAGGACGGCGGGGTGGCAGAGGTGGGGGGACACATAGGGGAAGGGCTGTCTCGTGCCTGATGTGAGCATCTCCTAAAAAATAATTTTGACTGATTGATGCTTGTCTTGGTCTCCTTTTGTGTGCCACCCGAGTACAAGCGCATGTGGAATCCAGAAGAGGGCACCGGATCCCTTGGAGCTGGAGTTGCAGGCAGTTTTGAGTGTGGCTCATTACAGGTGGCTGCTGGGAACTGAACCTGGGTCTTCCGGAAAAACTGCACACTCTCTTAACTGCTGAAACATCTCTCTAGCACCCTGTGCGTGCATCTCAAGACCGGGGACAGCCTCTGGAGTCCATCCAGCAAGGACTGCCACGTCTCAAGAAAGACACAGAGGCACCCGGGTTTGTCCTCAGGTCCAGGTCCAGCATGGGTTTGAGGAATGAACGAAAGAATGAAGGTCAGGTATCGCTGACTCTTACCTCCAACCTCTGGCATTTCCCCATCCGCTATAGGACGGCTGTTCTGATATGTCTGTCTGTCCATTATGGAGTGTGACAGCATGCTGGAGCCTTCCAGAGGCAGGGTGCTCGTGTTGAAACTGGCACAGAGGGCAGTGGCATTCTCTATCTCAGGACTCCATGCTGGCTCAGACTCTACTCTGCTTCCCGATTTCCCTTCCCAGCTGGGTTCTTGGAAGGGTATTTGTGTCCCAACCACCAAAGCCTTCCTGGGTGATGAGTCTAGTCTCCTGCCCCTGACCTGCTGGCTGGAAACCATGTCCTCCAGGCCCCTGTCTGGTGAGGCTCAGTGAGAGCCCAAGCTTGCTCTACCCTCTTCTAGGCTCCCCAGCTGTGCTGGGCACTGGCATCCCACAGGCTCCTATTTATGTATGTGTGTGGATGGGGGTGGGGAGGGGCACATGTGGAGGTCAGAGGGTCGCCGTGTCTTCCTCAGCTGCTTTCCACTATTTTTATTATTATTTTTTGTAAATTTCTGACTCAGAGTCTCACTCAACCTGGAGTTCACTGATTGGCTAGGCTGGCTGTCCACTGAGCCCTGAGGACCTGTCCGTCTTTGCCCCGTAAAGTCAGGGATTATAGGTACACACCACTTTGTCTGGCTTTTGCATAGGTGCTGGGGACCTGAACTCAGGAGGCCGGAGGACTCAAAGGTTGCCTGCTGAACTCTAGAGCTTAGAGGGTCACTGTCGCAGGCAGGGGCCAGGCTGGCCAAGCATAGGTGCCCTGTGGACCCTGCTTTGGGGAGTCTAGCTGCTCCTGTGTCATCCTGGGGAGTTTATGCTGGTGACAGACTGTGGCTTTCTGCCCCAGGCTCTCTGTGACGTGGGAAACGTCCCATCCTGTCTTAATGGTCCATAGCAACACGGGCCATGGTTCCTGACAGCCCAGCCTTGGTGTGGCAGCGAGCGACCTGACCCCTCTGTGCAGGGCCACCAGTGGAGGTGGTGTAGGGTGATATCTGAAATGAGCCACTCTAGGTTCTGACTTTTATTGCCTAACTCTCAGCGCCCTTGGACTGTAACAAAGCGCCAGCCCCACCCACAGGGTGTGGTCCCAGCTTTGGTATGGCCCCTATGAAAAGCAGGGCCTCATCTCCCCCCAAAACCACACAGGCTAAGATTCTCCGAAGGCCTGGCACCCCTGCTGAGTCCTGTCCAGCACCCACAGTCCAGGTGACAATGGCTCAGAAGTGGGAGGAGTCTTCTCAGGTCTTCCAGGGTTGGATGGTTGAACATGGTGTGGCTAGCTGAGCCACCATGCCAGCTGTTGCCTGTAGTGAGCAGACACCACCGGAGCTCAAAATGATGTGGGTCTTAAGATGCACACTATGGGTGGTGGAGCCGAGGCTGGACAGTGGGTGAAGGGCTGTGGCCCCACTCCCTGCCTGATACCATGTCCTCTTCTGCAGTTGGTGAATTGGCCCAGGGCGAGGCTTGGACAGGGCTCCCAGGGCCTCCACCTTGAGAGGCAATGGTGATGGAACACCCAGTCCAGCCTGCGAACCTGGCATCAGGGCGTGGAATGTGACGCTCCAGGTCTGGGAAGGGCCCTGGGTCTGAGGTGGCGTCCGCAGCTCCGTCCTTTGGCTGGCAGCGCTGCAGAGGGTGAGATGGCTGCAGGAGCCTGGCTGGGTGCGGCCGGGGTGGCTGGTGAACAGGGCTGAGGTGCGAGTCCCTGCCTAGACAGCAGCTTACTCCTCCCATGGGCTCTACAATGGCTGTGCACTGTTACCCACCACAGAGTCTCTGCTCCTCAGGGACAAGGAGGGGAGGATGTCGGGTCTGTGCCCCTGAAAGGAGCTGCCTCATGTGGGCTACCCAGTGCAGGTGCTCACAGCTGAAGAGCTTGCTCGTTGTCATCTTCGTTGTCCCTATCTTCCAGCTGCTCCAGGATCCCATCCAACACTGCAGATCGCTTTTTCTTCGGGGGCTCTGTGGCAGATGGCAGAGAGGAGAAAAGACCCAGAGAGGGTTAAACAGTGAGGGGGAGGCAGAGGTCTGGGGCGGGCATAAGGAGAGCGGATGGGGGAATCGGAGAAGGACGAGAGAACACATGGGCCCTGGTTAGTCCAGTTTCAGCCAGACGCCACTCTCTGGCCTCCCCCGCTGCCAGTCACCTCTGCGCCCTCTCCCATCTTTGCCACAGAGCAAAGGACTCACTTTAGGGAGCCAGTGACCACCTGAGAGTTGCTTCCTTCCTGCCAGCCAGAGGCCTAGCCAACTCCGGCAACAACTGGGCAGAGAAGCAGGAGTCAGCTCCGTTTCTGTGGCAGCCATGGGCCCCCAGGGTGTGGTTGAGTGGCTGTGAGTAGATCAGTCAATGTTAGGTGTGTGGCTGCAGTGCCCAAGGAATCTAGAGAGGCATGGGACCATAACAATGAGGGTGGCTTTGCAGGAGATGGGTTATCTGACTTGGGCTTTGATGAGTGCAGAAGAGTTTTCTATGAGGAAGGGGTACAGGGATTGAGACACACAGCTGCTCTCTGTGCTGACTGAGTACCCACCATATGCTATGGCACCAGTGTCTTCAACAACCCCACAGACAAGGCTGGCGCTGAGCTGCTTGCCCCACCAGTCCCTCTGCCAGCCTGACCAGCCATTCACTAGTGAAGGCCTAACTTATAAAAAGGCTGCCCACCCAAATCCCTGCCTTCAGGAGACTCCAATTCCTTGTGTAACCCTCCCCCACCCTGCACACCCACCCCGACCCTTTACCTCACACTTTTACATGGCAGCAAATGGGGGTGCCATGCCTGGCTCCTCCTGGGGTGTGGGGATGGTCCTGGAGCCCCTCTCCTCATCTCATTCTTCCCATGCCCACCTCCTCCATGGTGGTCCTCTAACCCAACCACCTCCAACCCTCCCGGTCAACTTTGCCTTGCCCTAGGGGATCCTGCACACATGAGCTGCCGCCCTTGAGGAGACCCGAGCCCATGAGCATCCCTCTGTAGATGCCACGCTGCATTCTGAATCACCCTCAGGCCTGCAGAGCCTACGCCCTGATCTCCCTTGCCCTGGCTCCCCTGGCCACAGCCTGTGACCCCCTTTCCTACTGTGCAACAGGCACTTCTGTTTGGGACACTGTCCCCAGCTGGGGCTCCTGTGAGGCATCCAAGTGGGAGATGCATGAACGCAGGAGCCCAGGGCTGGGGTGGAGGCTGTGCTGTGGGGAGAGGACTTGTCGGGGGTGGGGACACTGGTTGGGAGCCAAGGTCTGGCAGCTATACCCATCATGGCCAACTGCAGAAAGGGGAGGAAGTGGCCGTGTCCTCTCTTCACTCTGCGCCTCAAACTGGCTGCACAATGGCCTCAGGAAATTGAATTGTGGGCAGGTAATAGGGCTGGAAATAGACAACAACAAACCAGGTTCCTGGCCTGTGTCTGACGCCCCTCCCGCTGCGACCCTCGAGGCCACCAGAGAGGCGGTCAAGTCAATGGGCAAACCAAAGCCAGAGTCCACCTACCACTCTGCAGCACCTCTGCGGTGCCCTGTGCCCTGTTCCTGGGGGAGCCTGAAGCTGGCAAATAGTTCACAGGAGCTGGTCATTTCCTGATCCTGGTGCCCATTCTTCTTACCCCAGGGCCTTTGTACTGCCATGACCTGTCTGGAATGCTCTCTCTACTGGAGCACTCACTCAGGGGTCTCACACCTGTGGCGAAGCTTCCCTGCCGCTTGTCCCTCTTGCTGGGACTGTCCTGGTACCTGGCAGCCCTCAGTAAATGTCTGATGAGCGACTGAATGGCTGAAGATGGCCAGGGAACAGTAGAGGTCAAAGGGATCGGGCTATGGCAGGAGGGCCTGACATTCTGAAGGATTTATGAGGCCAAGAACATTTTCCATGAAGTTTTCCCCCCGACCTCTCACACCAGAGACCTGGTCAACACTTGCTTTTGGAGCCACAAACAGAATCCAACTGACTCCTGGGTGGGGCCTGTGAACACTGCCCCACTAACCGTCCTCGGGCAGGAGGCCTTGGGGACATGGCACCCATTGCCCCTACCCTGGGCGCATGGCACCAGACAGAGGTCTCTACCTCGTCCAGGCCTTTGTCCCCTTTCTAAAGAGCTGCTCTCTCAAGCACCCAGATGCAGGGGTGCTTCTTGCCTGGGGGTCATTCCCTTAGTCACCAGGTCTCCTGCCGGGGAGTGGATGCTCCACACTCTGCCTCTAGGGTGCACTGGGCTGTTTGTGACATGCGACCAGCCCCTGGAGCCCATGGATGCTCCCTTTTGCTCTCTGGCACTAAGCATACTTAGGGAACCCTTGTGAATGTGTCATTCTACTCACATTCAGACTTCTAGGGAGGTAGAAGAGGCAGTGTAAGCCTTCAGAGTTCCCACAACAGGGAACCAGCCCCCACAAAGGCCTGGCCTCCCTGAGGAAGTGACTGTGACTTCTGCTTCTGGTGACTCTCTGCTTGGCCCAGTGTGAGTGACCATCTGCCACCTGCAGAGTCAGTAAGAGGAGCCCAGGGCTTGGGGAACAACCAGCCATTCCTTCAGCTGCAGGTTAGAAAACAAGTTGTCGGGCTGGAGAAGTGGCTCAGTGGTTAAGATCACTGGCTGTTCTTACAGAGGTCCTGAGTTCAATTCCCAGCACCCACATGGTGGCTCACAGCCACCTGTAATGAGATCTGGTGCCCTCTTCTGGCCTGCAGGCAAACATGCAGACAGAACACTGTATACATAATAAATCAATCTTAGAACAAACAAATTGTCCAGGGAAGTGCTGGAGGCCTGGGACAAAGGGGCCAGGCAGTGACCACAACTCCAGGACCCCAGACCAACAGATTCTGCCATCAGCAGCCAAGTCACGCTAAGCCAGTCACTGTTCTCTGCCACCTCCTGGGGCAGCTGTGAGGATGGAGTCAAAGGGTGGACCTTGCTGTGGGTCTGGCTCGAGTTCACAGCCAGGGATTGGGGCTGGAACCGCCCCCCCGTAGGACATGCTGGGCCCTGTGTCTTTGCTGCCATCCAGCCCCCCCATTGGCCTGCCTCCACACAGAGTGCCGGCTTGCCTGGCAGGAACAGCTGTGGAAACCCCACTTCCCCACATCGGAAGCCTCAGTGGGTCCTCACCAAACAAACACAAAGCAGAACCCGGGGAAGGTGTGAAATAAATAAACGAAACAAGCCGTGCATTTTCCTTCCACGGCGCAGCTGCTCCTGAAGATAAACAACAAGTGACTGTCACCAAACATCAATACCGAGAAATGAACTTGACAAAAAGCTCGGCCGGCCCCCAGCAGCCCCCCAGTCCTGCCCCCTCCCCCCAACCTCCAAACACCACTTCTGCATTTCTCCAGTTCCCACCTAATGGTTTTATTTTTCAATTAATTCCTTGACAGAATGCCAGCCCACATCTCTCCCTTCCCTGGCTGGCAACGTCGCCTGTGTGGAAGGCGCGGGTGGAGGGCCTGTGGGAGGACAAGAGAAAGCGCTTCCTGGGAGGAGAGGCAGGCAAGCTGGGGATGAGAGCCGGGCTGACAGGGAGAAAGGATGCTGGAAGGGGCCTGCGAAGAAGAGACAAGACAGAGACAGCCCAGGATGGGAAGTTAGCAGGCCAGGAGCAGACCTTGCTGCTCTGGCTGGAGGCAGCAGGCCAGGCGCTTCCCCTGTCTGGGCTCATTTACTGAATGAAGACAGGGCTGATTAGAAGAAACATAGTTCCCAAGTTGCTGGCCATGCCTGGAACCCCAGCACCAGAGAGGCTGGCACAGGAAGATGGCCTGAACCTGGTGGTGTGAAGCCAGCCTGCACAATGGAGAGATCCCATTTCAAAATGCAAAATATGACTAGTCACAAGACCTTCAAGACTGTGGCTAACACAAGGACAGACACTTAGGTGCCTGAAGGCAGAAGCCAAGGTGGACAAGAAGTGTTAAATGTACTATCAAGTGTTTATGATGGCTAGCACCTGGCAACCAGGGGGTCTGGGGGGCCATGGGAAAGCTGGGACACAGGCAGGAATGGGGTTCTAGGCAGCTGGGGGCTTGCTTAGCTGCAGCAGGCTGACTGTGGACTTTTCTAGGAATCCCACAGGTTGGATGTATGCTCCCTGGCCTCAGGGGAAGTCCTCTGGGTAGAAGCTCTCCACAAGGGGCTGAGCTCTCACTCTGGGACCTATGAACACTTACCCTGCCATGGGTCCACCCTGTGAGTGAGAGCAGAGCCAGCCACAGGGCAGCATTCATGCAGATGCTGACCCAAAGTCTAAAATACCCACCTCAAGGAGAAGGGGTACATGATGGCCTGGGGTCCTCTGTGCTTGGTCTGTGTGAGTGGGAACCCTGTGCAGCCTGGGTGAGCAGCAGGTGTCGAGGCAGGGAGACTTGCTGCAGAGAGAGCAAGCACAGGAAGAGGGAGGCCGGCAGGAGGCTCCTGCAGCCCTGCTTGGCGACAGGAAGGAACATGCCAGTGTAGGGGCCAGGAGGAGTCATCCGTAGTCACACTGGACGACAGAGTCAAGAGGGAGTGCACGGGTCACATAAATGCACAGTAGCTCTGCAGGTCTCGCTGTGAGATGTGGGATGGGGCGGCCAGACCTGATTTCCAGGTCAGATCTTCCAGTGGCCAAACAATGATGAATCCAATACTGTTTTGTGTTCGTTCACACGTCATGGGCCAGGCACCAGTGGCTCAGCTGGTGGCCTCTGGTCTGTGGGCTCCTCGCTGCCTATCACCGGCACTCGCGAGGCTGCCTCGGAAGCGGGTTTTCCCCCCCGACTTCCTCCGGTTGGGCCAGGCTGCATGTCAACTACGCTGGGCAGCCTGTGCTCTCTGGTTCCTGGGCCTGCCCAGGATGGTGGCCGGGCCCTGCCTCTCCCACACCACCCTGCAGAGCTCCCGTCAGTTTAATTCTGTGATCGATGAGAAGGAGCGGGCGAGATGGCCCGGCACAGCTGGCTTCCCCGTTAGCCCTAGCAGGGATTCGTGGGCTTGCTGGCGACGGCTGAGTGAAATGTTTGCAGAACGCACAGAACACAAGTCAATAACAATTTAGTGGGATTGGGAGCAGGTCCCTTCCTTGCACGGACAGCCGCTCCCAGGGGAGGGTGGCAGAATGTGCAGGATATTGTCAAAGCGCTTGGAGTGGGAGGCTCGGGCGTGTGTGGGTTGAGAGGGAGGCAGGGGGTGTGGTTGGGTAACACCTGCCCCAGCTGGTCCAAAGGACCTGCAGGCTCCAAGTGCATCTTCACTGGGAGATGAGGTTGCTGTCTGGAGGCTCCTCCACATCCCCATCCATCTGCATCCTGGCCAGGGGCTGCCTGGATCACATGGTTCCACTTCGTGAGTCTTGGTCTCCATTCACTTCACAGCTGTGGCAATGGAGGTGAGCGAGAGCATGTCTTTGTGACACCTGACCTCTCCCGGAACGAGCCCTCCATGTAACCAGGTGCCAGGATGAAAGCCCTCCTGGGACCCTCACTGACAGTCTGGGGCATCCAGAGGAAGGGCTGGCACAGCCAGGTCTTACGAGGAGTGAGAGGTGCCCAGATGAGGGGCTGAGTTGTGGAGCTTACTTACACAAAACCCCCATCTCCAGGGAGCTGAAGGAAGCGCGACCAGGGGATATTTTGAATAATAAATTCTGTGACTTCACATACTTGCTTGAACTTTCTGCCTGTGATTTGAAAGCCTGATGATTATGTCTTCATGGCTAAGATCAAGGAGGCCCATTTGCAGGGGCTGATGGGGGATAATGGGCTCTCGTGGTCCCTGGTCTTCTGAAAGCGTGCCATTCTGCTGATGATGGAGGTGTGGAACAGGGGTTTTTGGGAACAGTAGCAGGCTTTAAATATCATTTGTATGCTGATAACTTCAAATTTATATCACAACTCAGTCTGAGCCCCTGAGCTCTGAACCCGTCCATCTATGTGATGATATCCCTTGGACATCCTGGCTGACGTCAGACAAACGGCTTCCTGACTCTGCACCTGCTCTTGGCCTCTCCGGTCTGCTCACGGCCGAGGTGCCACTCTTGACTTCTGTCTTCTCCATGCACGCCTGGCCAGCTCTCCCTTCTCCAGGCCACTTTCCTCCCTGTAGCCTTTGGCTGTGGCCTTCACCACCATCTTTGGATGATGGTGTGCTCCTCAGCCCAGGTCTCAGCACTAACCACTGCAATCCCACACAGCAGCAGCGAAGGAGTCTAAGGAGCTTGGTCTGACGTTCGCCTTCCCTTTCAGTCTTCCAGGGCTTCCCAGGCAACAAGAGGGGAAGCCAGGCTTCCTGTCATGGCTGGCCAGACTCCTGTCTCTCCTGTCTGTTTTCCACACTCTACTCTGGAGCTCCAGCACTGAACACACTTCTGCCTCAGGGCCTTTGCACCTGTAGTTCCCTGGGCTTGGGATGTTTCTCCTCTAAGTCTTCGGCTGGCTGGTCCCTTGCAATCACACAGGAATGCTGACTCTGTGGGAAAACTTTCTCTAGCCGCCATATTAGACGCACCCCCTTCCCTTGAGGTATACTGTACCATCCATACTAATTTTCCTCAGAGAACTGCCAGCACTTCGATCCTTCTAGTTTCTGGTAATCGCCTGTCCCTCCCACTCAGACACCACCTCTGTGAGAGAATGAGGCGAGAGACGAAGCCACATGCCTTCCCCTAGGAAAGCTTACGCTGAGGTTGCTAGGATGTGTGTGCATTGGGTATTAGGGAACTGTGGGGAATAACAGGGTAGAAGGAAACGGTATTCACTCTGTAAGGGTCCAGAGCTGTGAGCTTTTAGCAAAGCGACCAGACCTCTCTGGGCCCGTCTGCACCTCTAACATGGGAACTGACTTTCTCTCTGAGTGTGTCAGGCTAAAGTGCCATCGGGCTTTTAAACTGTGTGCAAAACTGCTCAGTGCTGCTACTGTTCAAAGGCCTTCGACAAAGCTCTCTCTGGCTTCCCTGAGGCCGAACTCATCTTTAGAAAGAATTCACAGGGCCATGTTTCTGCAGATGCACAAGGCCCAAGGAACAAAGTGAGAATATCATGCTCCAAACAGGGTCCTTGTCTTCATGTTTCAAGTCTAATAACTCCGGGCGGGGGTCATTGGCTGGCTGAGCTGAGCCTGGGTGCCTATGCCTAATGTGGAGGCGGCTGCAATTAGCACCACCTGGGGTCCAGAACATGCTAGGTGTTCAGGTAACATCAGCCACACCCATAACTGGTTTATTGGGGTTCATTCATCTACTCTGTGAACAGTTAAGGAAGCCAGCTTTATGCCTGATGCAAGGTAAGTTAGCACACAGGGAGAGGGCTGTCGCTTCTGGAGGATTAAGCTTGTGGGGAAAAGGACTCAGCTGCATGTGAGGACACATGGGGGTAGGGGTAGGGTCAAGGCACTGAGATAAAAAGTAGCATGGTGAGGAACGCTGCATGTCTGGACGGAGGCCTGGTGGTGGATTGCTGGGACAGGGTCAAGGGGCTGCCCTGTGAAGCTAGGAGGCTGGCTCAGAGAGTCAAGCCAGTGGCTGACTGGCCAGGACTATCCCCATCTGTGCCCAAGGGCTCTTACCGTGTGCACTTTCTATCTATATTCTGTGCTGGCCAGCGTCGCCAGGCCCAATGGGCAGGGTATAAGGCAGGGGTGGGGTGGGGCGGGTGGATGAATGCATTACCAGCCATTTGCCATGCTGCTCACGCCTGCATTCCTGCTCTGGAGGTGAAAGTTGCAGCCGCTAACCACGCTAACCACAACCCATCAGGCCTCCCCAGCTGGACTAGGACAACAGAAGGAAGTCGAGCCACGCTCCCAGCCAAATAAAAGCCCATGTGCCAGGCTCCCTGGCTGTGAGTGCTGAAGACAGGGCTGGGCAGCAGACTGCTTCCAGGCCATTTTATTCTGTCGCCTGTGCTCGTGGGGACCATGGCCTGCCAAACCCTGAAAGCTTTGAGATGCCACAACCCTGCTGGTTTGTAACATGCTTAGGAAGAAAGGGACACAGCCAGAGGCAGACTTTCTTCTTAGTCTCCCCCTTGTGCTCGCTTTTCACATCCCACGCGACAGGCAGAGAAGAACAACACTTGACCTACCACAGGGCCAGGGGCTGGAGACCAGAAATCGGATTCCTGACCAGGGAGGGAGGGGTTGGGAGGCAGAGAGCAAGGGAGAGGACCAGATTGCGATAGTCCAGGAGAGTGCATGTGTGCATGCGTGTGCGTGTATGAGAGAGAGAGGAGGGGGTCAAAGAAGAGCCTCCCTCCCCCCAAGGTACCTGCTTGACTTTTCCCCAGTCAGGTCCAGTGACTTGCCAGGTGCCTCCCAAGTACCAGCTAGCAAGGGTCACTGCAGTGTCCTGACATCATCCAGGGACAGATGATGGCATGAGGAATGTCCCATAGGATGGACAGGGGAGTAGGGTTTAAAACAAACCTCCTTTGAACACCAGTAAGTAAAAAGCCCCTGGGGGGCTGAGCCTGGGCCCTTCCTCCCATATGCCAGGCTGTGTGTGCCCTGGCTGGAGACTCAGGAGCACCAGGCTCTCACTCTGCCCAATCACATCTCCCTCAGTGCACTAGCCTGGGCCTGGGAGAGTGGCAAGAAGGAGCCATTGCTATCTCCTTGTAGCCACAGGCCCCGAGGTGCTGGCACCCTGTGCCTCCTGTACAGATGGCAAAGCTAAGGCCGAGACTCACCAGAGACCATAGAGTGAATAGTAGAACACGCACACACACACTGAGTCTAACATAAGGGTGCTGACCCACCCGATCAGTCAACGCAAAGGCTTGTTCAGAAGAATGGCTGAAAACCTAGGTTTGTGTTCCAGCTGTGCTACAGGTAGCTGGGTGACCATTAATAAGTTACCTGTGCTGTCTGAGCCTCAGATTTCTGACCTGCTAAATGAGTCAACGACAGCATCTACCTCCCTGAGTCCTGTACGATTAAGCACACAAAAGACTGCATCTATGCCTGGGTCCTGGCAAGGCCTAGCAGAAGAGACGCACAGGGATGACAATGGGAGCTATGTCAGGTAGCCTGAGCTACAGTCCCCAGGACTGCGTGTCTTTACCATCCCTTCCATGTCAGCAGCGGGGCTGTGGGCAAGGCATAACCCAGGGCAGGAGCTGCACTGGAAGCTCCTGTGTAGCGGCTCTGGCTACCCATCACTAGCCCTGAGAATGGCTCAGGCCGTGGTGTCATGAGTAAGCTTGTTCCTGAGCCTTGCCTTTGATGGCACGGCCTGCAGCCCTCAGGGAGCCTTTGTGGTGGCCAGTACTTCAAGGCTTCCACCTGAGGTCTGAGTGCCTTCCTGGCAGAGCCCAAGGGCAAGTGGGACTCATGCCCAACTCTGTCCTGGACCCTGGATGCAGAGTCTGACACAAATGAGCAGGTATTTTTCGCAGCAGGGAAAAGGGCAGAAGAGAAAGGGAGGCCCGGGCAGGCACTGAGGTCTGCAGCCCTGTTCTGAGGTCTGTGGCTGCTGTGCACACGTGCAGGACAAGGTGGAGGGTGGACGGCACACTGTTTCCAGGGCATCTGCACACCTGGTAGCCTTGCACCTGCCCCAGGGCCTGCAGGGCAATACCTGATGTAAGTCACAGCCATGCTTGGAGGCCTCAGTCCTTGTGGCCCACCTCGGATCTGCTGGAGAGGTATACAGGTATCTCTGTCAGTTTCATCCCTGCCTATTGGGGCTCCACGGCTCTGCGCAGAACCAAGCCTGGCTTCTGCTGCATCCTCTCACCTGGGAGGAGAGGATGTTGTCTTCAGAGCTCAATTTATTGAAGGGGCTTCTGCCCATGCGAAGCAGAAGTGCTGAGCCTGCACTCTTGCAGGCCTGGGCTGGGTGGTGGGGTGACCACAGGGGAGGCAGGCCCCTGCCTGGGTCCCTTGAGAGCGCCTTCCATAAACATTTGCCGACGGGTGCATTTGGGCCTGTCGATGCCTGTCGATGCAGACAGGTTCTGTCTGCCCATCAGGACTTGGGATCTTATTGAGTTGTGAGCCTGCCACTGAGTGTGCAATCCCCCGCTTCTCCAGCTTTGCATTGGCTTGGGTAGGAATGCTCCCGGCCCTGGATGGAAAGCCTGGTGCTTCTCAGAGCCTGAACTAAACAGGGGTACCAGACAGAAACCAACCAGTCCCGATACAAGCACACAGCGTACCACAG